>JAAGKR010001419.1:0-20679 GCA_011419295.1 Clarias macrocephalus
CACACACACACACACACACACACACACACAGGCATGCAGTCATAGATGAAAACACACACACACACTCACACACACACACACACACACACACACACACACACACACACACAAACACACACACATAGCCATGCAGTCATAGATGAAAACACACACACACACACATAGCTATACAGCCATAGATGAAAACACACACACACACACACACACACACACACTCACACACACACGCACACACACACACACACACACACACACACACACACACACACACACACATAGCTATGCAGTCATAGATGAAAACACACACACACAAACACACACACATGGCTATACAGTCATAGATGAAAACACACACACACAGCCATAGATGAAATTCATGAAGCAATACACACACACAAACACACACACATGCAAACACACACACATACAACCATAGTTAAGAAACATACACAAACATACCTATACACAGGCACACACACACACACACACACACACACACACACACACACACACACACACACACACACACACACACATTGCAGGAAAAAGAGAGGCATTGTGTGCCGACTGATGCTTAATCAATTCCCATGATGCCTCAGTCTATAACACTCACAGCCACAAGCTCGATCTGTTTTGAATCAAGCGACACATTCTGAAGCGTTGAGGAATAATAAGAGCATGACTGAACACGAGGGCTAAACTATTATTATCTTTAACAATAGACACGTTTCTGGAGGCAGACCGGAGCGATGTTTCCTGTTCTTCCTCACAGTATCCCCTGTAATGATGGGGCTCACGTCATCGTCTCACACAGGTGTTTAACTGGGTTCAGATCAGGTGTGTGTGAAGGTGAAAGCACACGATTTACATCATTTTCATCTTCGTCAAACCATTCCGTGTCCAGTCAATGTGGGCGGAGTCATCCTGAAAGAGACCACCCCCATCAGAACAGAAGTGTATTATATCGCAGGAGAATAGGCTTCACTCTAAAATACCATCAGCAAATAAACTGCCGGTTTTGACCTTAATGTATGAGGGCCGTTCAAGTCAAACCGGGACTTTTGATACACTAATGCATTTATTCCAGCGTCTGAAACGCTGGCATCCCAAGAACTCCGTAAATGGCTCAAACATGTGGAAATGGCTTGGAGCGAGGTGAGAACTGTTCAAGGATGTCGCAATAACTCCCAGCCAAGTTCCTGTAATGTGGATTTGTCTGTGTACCATTCCTGCCTCGGGGTCTGTGTGCATGGAGTTTGCATGTTCTCCCCGTGTTTGGTGGGTTTCCTCTGGGTTCTCCGGTCACAAATCGACCGTAGTGTGTGAATGTGTGTATGTGTGTGCGCCCTGTGACGGATTGACACCCTGTCCCGGGTGTACCCCGCCTCGTGCCCTGAGTCTCCTGGGATAGGCTCCAGGTCCCCATGACCCTTTATACAGGATAAAGCGTTATAGGATCCTGTATGAGAGCAATTTACCATACCATAACCAGTCCAAACAAACTGAGGAGACGCAAAGAAAACCCACGCAGCGAGAACATCTGAAATTCCACACAGAAACGAGTCAGGTACTGATGAGCTGTGAGACAGAAACGGTACCCATGATGCCTCTGTGCTTCCCCATATGCCATCATGTATTATGATAATAAGTCTGAAAAACGGCTCTCCAAAATAAATCAGATTTTTCCTTTCTGTGTAAACACACCCTCAGGCTCTATCACAAACAAGAGGACTCGATATTTTCCATAAAACATGATGTCGTACTGTAGCTACTGACTGAATTTTGAAAATATGAACAAGAATAAAATAAAAGCTAGACGATTCAGGATAAACAGAGATTCTTACAGATCAGCATGAATCACTGCACGGGCACAGCACTGATGGAAAGAGAGCCGCGCGTTTATGTAGACGACCGGAAGGCAGGTCGCTCTGAAAAAGCTTTTACACGTCTGGTCTGTACCTCTCTCTCTCTCTCTCTCCATCTTCAGAGATAGCAGATACGGAGAAAACACAATAACTAGCGAAGAGGAATATTTTCCATTTAAACTGATGGCTTGTCGAAAAGCTATTTTACATTTGTCAGGCTTCTGCTAGATTCCAGCACAGCTATGATTAAATGGCTGTCTGATTCAAGCCACAGAAGTGCTGTCCTTTATGTCAATTAAAAAAAAAGAAAAAGAAAAAAAAAGAAGGAAAACGGACATGTAGCAGTTTTCAATAAGGCGTATGGACGTGAATAGAACCCGTAAAAATGTCTCGATCATAAATCATCCGGTGATATTCACTGTATTTATTATGTTTTTTTTAAAGGAATACTTTCTTTACAGGCTGAAGAGTTATTACAGTGTCCTTGCACACAGCATGCTGATCAAGGCTGAGACCGAAGCGTCAGCGCTTATTCAGGCACCCTGGTGAAATTTTAAATAAAATTAATTAGGCTCTTTGGGCTCTGAGCTAATTTGAACAGATTTTATTGATATTTGTTATCTCTGGTTGGCCATGACAAGTCTTCTCCTCTTCTACTACTGTATCTCACGTTAAAGCTGGACAATGATGTCACCGTTGCTGCTTTGGCAAAAAAAGAAGAAAGAAGAGAAGCTCATCCATTTGTTCCAGACTGAAGAAGCCTCGGCCCGGCCCATTTGGGTCTTATTAGCTAACAAGAGATTTGAAAGTAACTTGATGTGAAAGTCTTTCACATCCTGCGTCTTTTCCCTTTCTCTGCACAGGATTTTACCATATTACCATGGCAACAGGTCAAATTTGTAAAATGTTCTAAAAGCTGATATGTAGATCCAGTATTGGATTTTAAATGAAAATGTAACTAAGGACATAAAACTGGGTCTAAAACAATACACAGTTCACACTGTTCGATCCCCACAAAAAAAAAAAAAAATATATATATATATATATATATTTGAATATGATAAGCAAAAAATGTAAAATCCTTTAATTGAATATTTACTGCAGTCATTTTAATATGTCATCTGGCAACCTTTCTTTTAGCCCAAATACAGAGGTGGGTAGTAACGAGTTACATTTACTCTGTTACATTTACTCGAGGACCTTTTTGAAATTTTTTTTAACTATTAGTAGTTTTACTGCACCGTACGTTTTACTTTTACTTGAGTAGATTTTGGCTACACTCGACTCGTAACTTTTCTAACCGTTTACCCACCAACAATAATCACATGACTCCGTTTGGCCAATCAGATCAGGCGGCATAGTAGGGGAAAAAACCTTCAGCCGGTGTGTTCTATAAATTTATCCTACCTGTCAATCCGTCCTACATACGCTCACTTTTTCGAACTGCTCGCTCACGCACCGTCGGGCGTAACACACTCGGAGGACAGCGCTATCCGCTCCTTCCGCTTGCATGACCTCACAGACGCCGCTGATTGGCTGATTGAGCCGTGATTAATGTGGGAGCACTAAGTACCTCTCATCCCTGTCCTATGAGAGAGCTCGGCCAATCAGCTCTCTCTAGACCTCCAGCTGCGAGAGGTAACAGCATCACCCGGGGATCGAACTCGCGAAGTCCAGATGATAGGGCGAGCGCTTTACCACTGCGCCACTCGGAGGCCCCATCCGAAGTTATTTAATAATACACACGGGACATCACTGCCATTACACGGTTCCAGTTCCAAAAAGAATGACACTAACCTATCATAGATATTTATGAAGTCTTGTTTACGACGAGGGCAGATAGCACTTTCCTCTGCGTGTGTTAACACACAGCATGAGCAGTGGCTTTATGTTTTAGGAGGACGTACATGCTAGCCTTCACCCTCTACAGTTGGTTTATTGTCTGGTTCTGCTTCTTGATTTTAGAGCAAAGTCTGATCTGGTTCCTGCGCCAAAACGTTGCTGGTGTGAAACCAAGAATAAACGAAGAACTGGTGAGTTGCTATAGCAACAGCAATTTAAAAAACCTTTATGTAAGAAAAGTCTTGCTGGAGTTGTCCTAACTGTGAATAAACAATGATTTTTATTTTAAGAGAAAAGACAAAATATTGCATATAGTCAAAGTAATCAACAATTTATCATATTGGAGATAATAACTGGTAAGCTTTAGACATTTTAACAATTTCCATGCTTGAAGTTCACCTATTTTAACAGCACTAATAATTTTGCTTCCTTCTCTGCCAACAGAATGAGATATTTCTAATCTTGAATCTAGACATAATGTTTATGAATATTCTTTAATATTTACATAAATAATCAGGGTTAGGGTTCGGGTTTGGGTTAGTACGGTGTGGTGCTCTGTGATGGATCGGCACTCCTTTCAGGGTGTACCCCGCCTCGTGCCCTAAGTCTCCTGGGATAGGCTCCAGGCCCCCGCGACCCTGTATACAGGATAAAGAGGTATACTCGATGAGTGAGTATGGTGTGATGTGGCTTGACGTGAAGCTTATCATACTAAAGTTGATTATTTTCCATTAACATGTTTTACTCCTTTAACACCACAGCGATTTTACAATAATATAAATTTCCAATTTATTAAAGAAAGATATAGCACTTTTACTTTCAATAAAACTTTACAAAGATTATAGCAGCTATAAATGCCCCTTCCTTCATCAGCCCATCTTCTCTCTCTCTTAAAGTTATTATTTGAACTTAAATGCTTAATAATAATTTTTAAGAAACCTGTCCTGAAGACGGTCGTCTTCTGAATTCCCCTCTCCTTTTTGGAAGCAGTGAAACTGGAGACTCCTTCCACCATGTTAAATGAGCATCTCCTTGTTTAGATATTTTTCTTGTTTAAATATAATAAATCTTGCTTTCCTTGGTGGTTCCGAAGACATGCCAATTAGGCTAACTGGTGCTTCAAATTTGCCCATAATGTGTGTGTGCCCTGGGACGGATTGGCACCCTGTCGAGGATGTACCCTGCCTTGTGCCTCAAGCTCCCTTGGGGTACACTCCAGGCCCCCCATGACCCTGTACTGTACAGGATAAGCGGAAAAGAGTTTATCCCTGTGAGTAAGCTGTTACCATGGAAACGATAACATATTAAAACAAGAGCATTCATCTAAACCTATGATTCGTCTTGCATGCATCCCTATCAGTGCCTCCGTTATAGTAAACGAATCAACATTTTCTGACCTGCTCAGCCTGAGCATCTGTGTAACGTTCAGTGATGACTGTGCTGCTGTTGACTCACACGTCATTTACACAGTGCTCCGACTTTTTAAACTGTTACTAAAAAGGGTCGTTGGTTCAACAAGACCGGTGCGTAGTTAACAACCTTGGCCGACCTTTGCTTAGGATTATGAATTATGATTAAGGGGTAATTTGGTCATGATGATATTTAAAGTGCTGCATTAAAGTCCCGGTGAGGACGCAGACTTACAGCAACGAGCTCGTTTCACCCTCTCATTGCACAATATGATTATTACTGCCAGAGTCATTCACTTAATCATTAAGAAGCAGACACGCTCCACGGTGAACACGCCGAAGCTCACAGCCTCATTAACACCACACTCGAAGTTTCTCTACGTCGCCGAGCGCACGGAAAAGGCCATCTTTTCAGCTTTAAGGTCACGTCTTACGTCAGGAACTACTTAATGAAAAAAAAAAAAATTCTTACATACATGATTGTTATTCAGGCATTTCACTGATACAGCATCACCACGTCATCCTGAGAGAAGAGTCATAAAGGGCAATGCGTCATAATCAGACCCAAAAACAATACTCACACGCTCTTTGTTTCTCATCACACTGCAGTATCAATTTTCTGTACGACATCCAGGATGCATATTCATGATCCTGCGCTGATTTCTAACCCCGTGGTGGTATTCATTTCCACCGCAATATTTGCAGCCATCCATCACAGCTGGTGCTTGGCGCCAGGAACCGGTATGAAATGAATTCCTGAACTAACAGGAGACCTTTCGAAGCAAAACCACCAGCAGTCTCATAGGTTACATGAATATTAAAGCACCTGCTGATGCCAGTGAAGCCTCACAAGCACAGTTCCCTCTTGATCCCTCTGTGTGTGTCAAAGAGAGAGACACTTTTAAAAGTCTCCAAATGGACAACCGGCTAAAATATATATTTAGAAAAAGAGTTCCTTAAGGGGCTTGCACAGTAGCTTAGTGTTTAATCGCCTTGCGTCTCCAGGTTTGGAGGTTTGAATCTTGCCTCTGCTCCTTATGCATGATGTTTGCATGTCCTCCAAGTGCTTGATTGGTTTTCCCCCAGGTAATCCGTTTTCCTCCCACAGTCAGTCCAAAGACATCCAAGGTAAATCCCACCTTGTGCGCCAAGTTCCACGGAATAAGCTCCACCCCCTCCAGAACCCTACAATCTGTATCCGAACACGTAAGGACAGTTTAATCTCTCCATTTGTTTATTCTCACTCAGTGGGAAACCTGCGCCAGCGTAAATGAACACACAGCTGATATCCTGACACGAATTGAAGAAAGCCACAAACAAAGCTCTCAGTCTCTCTGTTTTTTATAGCAGTTGCCTGTTTCTCGGTGTGTTTTCCCGCAGGCATACAAAATAGTCTGCGTTCTTGTTTTGAAGTGACGGGTGTTTCGTATGGAGACGGTGTTTAAGCGTCTTTAGGACCATGCTGCTGTTGGATAGCTTTTTCCCCACACGCCAAGCAAAACGACGTCGGATCCCCGGTAAAAGTAAATCTGGATGAAAGATACCTTCCACCATATTGCTTCCAAGCTCACCGTTTTGCTTTCTTTTGATCACCACTGATACTTGGGCCCTCATCTGGGTCCGAATCTTGTTCAGGACCTGGTTCGTAATTTGCACCTCTCCTTTTTAAATATTTATCCATTGCAATGTTGATGGATAAATAAATAAATAAATGAATGAATAATTCTATTGTCGTGACAGTCATTAGGTGGCATGGTGGCTGAGCACTGTCGCCTTGCACCTCCAAGGTCCGAGTTCCATTCCCGGCCAGGTTCGACTCCCATCTGTGTGTGCATGGAGTTTGCATGTTCTCCCTGTGCTTGGTGGGTTTTCCTCCGGGTACTCCGGTTTCCTCCCACAGTCCAAAGACTGCAGGTTAGGTTAATTGCCGTACCCAAATTACTCATAGTGTGTGAAAGAGTTTGTGAGTGTGTGTATATGTGTGCGCGCCCAGCGATGGATTGGCATTCTGTCCAGGGTGTACCCCACCTCGTGCACTAAAGCTGCGTTCCATTCTGAAGTGCACTTCACAGGGTGCTTCCTACTCCCTGCTCCGTTTGCAGGGAACATCTGTGAAGGCAAGTTCCCTCGACAAAACTCCACCATTCGGAACACCAACGCAGAAGCCATTTCCTCCATGCGTTCCCATGATAACATAAGCCTCCCCGGAAACCTGTCGCTGCTGCTGTGAAAATTTCACACTACGATCGTTAAATATTGAATATTTATTGAAACAAAAACTGATAAATAATTGATTAATAATAATAATTGATTAAAGATGCACCTTAAGTCTCCTGGGATATGGTCCAAGCCTCCTGCGACCTTGCATACAGGATTAAGCAGTACAGATGATGACTACGATGAGTGAAAATCATCACTGCGCTACATACTGCCACCCACTGACGTGGAGGAGTATTTCCATTACTGGAGTCAATGATTGTCAATTATTTCCAGTGACTAGATAATCATTTTTTGGACGTATTAAGTATAATTGGATAATTTCCCACAGCACAGATGATCTCTCTGTGTGCCGCGGCACAGTGGTTGAAAATCACTGGTATAGACTGTAGATAAAAGGTTCCTTTGTAAAGTTAACGGTTCTTCGCTTCCTACAGGGCTGGAATGGTTTAGAAAAGAGAAACCCTCTGCTGTAAAGTTTTACAAAAAGCGTGATTTAAATTTTAAATTCAACTGAGTTAAACAATTCTGCATAGAAGAGTGAGCCACAATTCCTACACAGCGATGTTAAAGACTCTTTGCCGGTTATCGCAAACGCTTGATTGCAGTTGGTGCCCAAAGGCGTGGCCAGCCATTATTTAGGGGGTAATTACTTTTTTCACAAAGGGCCAGACAGGATTGGACTTTTTTCCTTATATAATAAATGAAATCATAATTTAAAAACTGTGTGATATTAAAATTTGTTTGATGATCTCAATCATTTAAGTGTGAAAAATATGGCAAACACTGTACGTTAAAACTTTAGCATTTTTACAAGCTTGTATGTTGTAAGTAGTACGAACCTGCACGCCGCACATACATCACAGCTCTATTTCCAGGTTTTAAAAGTTTTTACTCTGCTGTGTCAGCGTCTAGACTGCCTCGGCTGCATCACAGTGCGCTGGTGTGGGAATTGGTGTTTATTTTATCTGGAGACAAACTACAAAATATCTAAGGGGATCAGTCCTGAACATTCAGGACAAAAAATGGTCCGTGTTACTGCGGCACACTCCGAGGACCAGGGTGAGAACAGCCTAGCTTATTTTTCTTTTTAATTTAGATGGCCGACAATTGCAGATGCGGAGAGAATGCCTAAACACAGTAGGAACGACTCTGGCATTCAGGTGACGCTCACAGTGCAACTCGACATCTACGGGATTGAAATGGATGAGCCGCGTTTCAGCCGAGCCTCGCCGCACAGAGGTAATCTCCAGCCGCTCTGTCCAGAAAACATCGGCCCTGTTTCGCCCTCATACGCACAAAGGGCAAGCGTATGAATTATTCTCAAGGTCTGGCAACTTCATCACAGTGCATCCCAATTCACTTTATTAAAACCCACCCCGTCTTTCTCGAATAGTGCGTGAACGCACTGTAATGCAATAACATTGAATGTTCCGTTTCCCACCTCATTTTCACCATCTCTTCATCTATTAATCTAAACTGGATGACAGGACGCATTAAAAGTTTTAACAGAGATGCAGGAACAATTGATCGCTCTGAAGAGACTACTACGCGGTAATTACGCCACTTCGAACCTCCAGCGCGCAACTGATGAAGCGGGAAATCATCCCATTCATTCGACAGATGAATAGAGTCCTGGACGTTTATGCAACTTGTTCGGAAAATTTATGAAGTTGTTTTTTCCATAATTTCTCCTATATCAAGCATAAACAGATCATATCCTATTCCTCAACTTTTAAATATTCACCCCAACAGGTATGTGTTGCAGTTCTTTCTTAAAGGATTCTATAAACGCTCGCTTCACAGGAAATAATAAGACTATTACTATTTTGCCCTATTCATTAAAAACCTGCTGAAATGATATTTGTGATGGTATACTTTTTAAATTACGCAGTAGATTTCACGCTCTAACAAGAACATCAGGTATTACAGTATTAACTGTCAGAATTTAAGCAAAAAAATGTGTTTTGGTACTTCCTTTACACACCTAAAATTTTGGGGACGTTTAGCTTCACAATCCGAACATATCATTTAACATGTCATAAGAAAGCTGGCATGGTGGCTTAGCGGTTACCATTGTCGCCTTGCACCTCCAGGGTTGGGGTTCGATTCTCGACTGGAGATTGCATGTTCTCCCGCATGTTGCATGGTTCCTTCCTCACCCAATCCTAAGACGTACATTAGGCTAATTGGTGTTCCCGAATTTTCCAGAGTGAGTGTGTGTATGTGTGTCCTGCGGTAGATTAGTACCCCGTCAAATGTGTATCCTACCTTAATATTCTCCAGGCCCCCTGTGAACCTGTATACAGACAATTAGTGAGTGAGTGAATGTCATAAGGTACTGTACATCCCCATTATAACAGTGTGACAAATTTTGGTGGGTGAATAATTATTTTCGTTTTGTTTCACCCAATCTAGGTTTGGTGAATTTGCGCGGTTACAATTCACCATATGTTTGTGCTCTGACATGCTTCCTGATTCCAATGAATTTGATCTTTTACTCTTTTATTCCTCCCTAATTAGTCTCATATTCATCATGACAAATCCTTGAGCTATGAACATGCTTCATCTGTTATAATGTTGCCCTCTTTGGTAACCTTCGTTACAAAAATACAAAGATTGCACGAATGCTTGAACGAATGCTCAGAGGACGCAAAAACAAGAACAAGAACAACAAGGACAAAACCTCCAGACGGAGATTAGGTCGAGGAAGCCTTGACAAGAAAGAAACCAGACTGGGCAAGCAGACATCGTCTTCCTTTGAATCCGTATAAAAGAATCAAGAGGAGGACGTGCTTCAGTCCAGAGCCGCTTCACCCAACATCGAGACGGATCAATGCAAAGCATAAAGTAGTCATTTAATCGAAGCAGGACACAGCAGAAAGGAAATACAAATCTTTGATAAAGGGGTCGTGCTAAATAAGAGACGGCATGATCTTATTTTGACAAGGAATAGGATAAAGTTGAGTGCTTTGTCCCTACACAGACACAATCACACACACACACACACACACATACACACATACACGTGCTCACTCACCTTGTACTGAAATAGAAAGAGGCCACAGAACAGGCTGTACAGGTCAGCGGTGAGCAGAGACAGGTTGACGGTCGTGGCGCTGGTCCTTTTGATCACCACAGGCATGAAGCTGTACAGGCCAAACATGCAGGCGCTAAAGCCGATGTACAGTAACCCTGAAGAGAGACACAGAGCACTCGGCAGTCACTCTCGGCTATTCATCACTGACAAATACACTGACCCAAGGGCAAATCTCGAGCTCACGATTAAGCTGTTGTAAAGTAAGCGCTCTGAAAGCATTTTTGTTTTACCCAGGCATCTGCTTTAATTAAGGAAGAAACTAAAAAAAAAAAAAAAACATGTGTGAAGAGTGTTCAAGCCCAAAAGAATAACAGAGTTTAAAAGTTCCTTTATTTCTCAATATCATCCCCTGCTACCGTAAACTTATTTTTCTGTAGTGCTATAGGAGATTATCAAAGTAGACAGTTTTTCTGTCTGCTTCACGTCTGACTGTAAGGCGGATGTGCTGAAAACTCCCAGTCGAGTTCCTGTAATGTGCTGGTGAATGGTTGTATGTACATTTCCCGCAGACAGATGCATCTCTTGCGCAAGTGGGTGGTGAGTTATCCGTCGATTTTCAACGATCAGGTTCATGAATGTTCGTAAGGAGGACTACACTGGATCCAAGCCACCTTGGTCATTCATTCACATGTTTAAAACATGTAATTCACATGTTTTACTGCCCTTGAACTCTTCTTCCCCCGATGTTCTCGTATCCAATTCCTCCCCGTCACTAGGGGGCTCCCACATTAAGGCTACTACTACCACTCAGTCGGGAGGGCCGAAGACTATCACGTGTTTCCCCCCGAACTAGGTGACGCCAACCGACTGCTTCTTTTCGAACTGCTCGCTCGCGCACCATTGTAACACACTCGGAGGACGGCGCTATCCGCTCCTTCCGCTTGCGTGAGCTCACAGATGCCCCTGATTGGCTGTAGAGCCGTGATTAATGTGGGAGCACAAGTACCTCTCATCCCTCCCCTCTGAGAGAGCTCGGCCAATCAGATCTCTCTAGACCTCCAGCTGCGAGAGGTTACAGCATCACCCAGGAATCGAACTCACGATCTCCGGATGATAGGGCGAGCGCTTTACCACTGCGCCACTCGGAGGCTTGAACTCATCTGTAAATGTCGATCGTTTTACTTTATTCATCGTAAATTCCCGGTTTTACTTGAACACCCTTCGTGATATGTCTACTGTAAACTGTATATACTACTGTTGTCAAAATATTAACACATACAAAAAAGTTTTTCCCGCCTCTACTTTGATCAACACTGCAAAAATTATGACACAGTAAGTAAAATGGATAATGGATGAACTGATATATGCTTTCTCATCATGCCATAGTTATATATACAATACCAGACTATTCAGCCTGTTAAACGTTGTTTCAATGTCTGTAGCCTGAAATGAACTGTCTCTGGGCAGCCCTTTCAGGAAGTGCAGCTTTCTAGCCAATCAGAACTCTCAATGTCCACGAATATCAGGAGGTGAAGAAAAAACATTTGAAACCCACTGAAAAGAGCTAATAAGAATTACTTAACACCTTCCAAATGTTTTGGTAGAGATAAAACCATATTAAGTCAAAGGAATTCATTTTTTTTTCCAGGGACAGAACACAAAGGAAGTTTTTTCTCCCATTACTCTCGGAGATATTGAAACGGCAGTGGCTCGATTATTCAGTAAGCGAAGATGTTAGGTTTTGTTTTTATTGCAAACTTTGGAATGTGCATAAAAATATGAAAAAAAGAAAAAATGACACTGTTGGGTGTTTACAGAGAATATTTTACAGCTTTTGTCCTTTTTAATATATATATTTTTTTATGCAAAAACACTATCCAAGTTTTAAGTTTCATTGTTATAAATTCGATTTTAGCGATTTTAAATGGTTCACCTTGGAAACAATTTATACAAGAGTATTACATTTGTGAAATTAACTTTGAAATAAGTTCAGACAGATATTATCATATGTCTTTATCATATTGCAATGTTATAATATTAAAAATGCCAATGCTGACTGTTTTCATAAAAAATAAAAATAAAAAAAATAAAAAAAGAATGGTTGACAGTTGTGAAATGGAGGCAAGGTTCATCTCCCTCATTTGTTTGGATGAATAAAGTCAGTGTGCAGTTTACCGCTGAATTGTTAATGACTGTTAAAAGTGTAAGCATGCTTACAATAGAATATAAAGGATTTTTTTTTTGCGGTATTGCTCAATCAGGGTCCTGAGTAACATAAATCACACAGATTTTTATTTTTTTTATCTGAATCTGTTCTAAAATTAGTTTTTTTTTTCTTTCACATTTATAAAGCCTAAAGTGCTAAAGCATAACCTTTACCCACACATCGCCAAGGAAAAGTAAGATAAGGCCAAATACATCTAAGATATTACTCACAATTTATCTATAAAGCAATGAGATTTAAACATCACTGATATCATGAAGGATGAAGGACATCTTGGTTGTTTGGGAGAAAAAGTTCTGCTTATAGTTTCTCAGATAATAAAATTATCTTCTGGCCTTCTCAAGACAGTCATTTCAAAGTGCATCTGTAAAGGACACGACTTTCATTTCCAAGAATGAGGATGACAAAGATGCATCAGGGCCAGACAGCGAAATGTAAAAAGCTCTCATCTGGAAAAAAAAAAAAAAAAAAAACATAAAGCATTTGCCACTCCAGCATGGCCATTTCCCAAATCAACAATTTCACTAAGAGCAGGATCCTATTGAACGCCTGCATATTACACAAGCCTCCTTTCAACCTCAACATTTCACTAGAACTGAAAACAATTGCATTGTGATTCCAGGTAGGCTGAAAATAAATATTATTCCATTTACTAAATCCAATTCCTAGGATTTATTCAATCGAAAGCATTTTGGTTCGTCCTAATAGAAAAACAGCAACAGTTCTGGAACTTGTATGTACTTATGCGTACAGTGATTGTTTTTTTTATTTTTTATTTTTAATCACTCGCGTCAATGAGGATTCATTATTTGTTAACGAACAGGGGAATTATTTGGACTTATCAGCAAAAGATAAATACAGTAAATAAAGATCCTAAATCAGAACTCACTCTCTATCTAAGCAATAAAATGTTCACATTGTTTATTTTGTTGTATTCATTTTTGCTTCAAACATAATGTATTAGCTACAAAAATTGTAGGTAACATATACTGTAGCATGAAATTCACCCTTTCACCTTAATTACTTCAAAACAAACTTGGCCAAGATGGACTCACATGCTCACGTTCACTCAGCTACTGATCATAGGATTACACAACTGAAACCTATCATATTCACAGTCACGGCATTTAAGGACTCTCTGTATTCACCCTTACTTTGAGTTTTCTGTAATTCTTGTGTTGTTTAAGCCAGACGATACAGTATATAGCTCAGTTATTCTGATAGTTATTATGGCTTTGATCCGTCTCCCTTTTATCATTTCCTGCGTCTGGCTTGACCAGCTTATGTCTGATCGCTGTTTACCTGACCTTTGTCTGACCTTTGCAAGGCTAATACTTATTTACATCTTTGTTTTGGATTGTTTAGTATACTTAAGTCGACCATCACTTGCATACTTATACACTGTCTAGCCAAAAAATCAACCAAAAAAAAAAAGTTCAAAGGGTCAAATTATCAGGCTGCATCAAGCAAAGAAAACTTATGAAATGACTGAAAAAATGTTCAATACATTATCAGAATCTGCTAGAATATGGCTGAGCTGTCAACTCTGTGGAAGAAATGTCATCGAAAAAAAAAAAAAGAATGGAAATCACTCAAACACTTGGTGAAAAAATCTACAGTAAAAACATAGCTATGTTTAATAATGAAAGTTCCCATCCACACACAATGCAATAAGAACTCACGGGATTGGGACTAAACAGCTGTGTAGGCATAAGAAAACCACTTGTTAGCGAGACGCATCAGAAAAAGAAAAAAAAAAACGCTTCAATTTGCTAGCAAGCATAAAGATTGGAATTTGGAGCAATGGAAAAAAAAAGTCCAGTTCGGACTGACTCTATTCCGGAGTGATGGGCGCGTCAGGGTATGATGGGAAGCGCATGGAGCTACATCAGTCTATGGAGTTTTTCTTCCCTGATGGCACATGTTTCAGGAGTGTGAAAAGATTATGAAAGGGTTCATTAATCATTTTCACGTATGAACTTGGCACCACTATGTGTAATCATGTCAAGTCAGTCAAGTCAAGTCAAGTAGGCTTTATTGTCACTTCAACCATATACAGTTAATACACAGTGCCAAAGGTGACTGAATGAAATCTTGGCCAGCCACTCGGTATGTCTGTCTGTCTGTCTGTCTGTCTGTCTGTCTGTCTGTCTGTCTGTCTGTCTGTCTGTCAGCTTTAAAATCTCAGCTTTAAAATGCCCCCTGATTGTGACCTCATATAAGAACTTCCTTTTCCCAGCATGTAGTTCAACGTGTAGTTCAGTTGTTTGCTGGGGGCGTGGCTAAGCAATTACATACATACGTTTACATATTGTAAACACTGAAACAGCGCATTTGAAGGAGGAGTGATGGATGATATACTGTGTGGAGCGCTGAGAACCATGTTAACTTGTAAGCCGAATTTTTTAATATGGGACCTTTAAACTTCTGTCTTTAACAGAATACACCAGAACACTTATATGTTTCTGTCTGTTTGTCCAAAATCCAGAGATTCTGTAAATCTGAACATGTTCCGTACAAAACTGTGAGACTTTATCACACGCATATTTAAATATCATGAATATTCAGGACAATTTGCAAATTCGCTGCTGCTAATGATTACAAATTTAGATATGTTCCAGGGCACGGTCTCAGAGAGCGACTCTCACAATCAGTACATGGAATAATTTTCCCTCTTAAAAGGAACATGAGGTGTGTGTGGGGGACGTGATGTAATGAAATTAAGAAGTGAGATTCGATAGGCTGGGTTAAATACAGAGCTTGTTCCCTGTAAAATCGAGTTCCTGCTCTTTAACACGACAGAGCCTGACTTTATTAGATAGAAAGTATCGGCTAATCCGAGTTATGGCACTGTTTAAAGTGCAGATAGAGCGAGCACATTAATATAAAACTCTGATTTGTCTTTCAGCCAGAACTACTGTCAGAGCTGCTGTTTTATAAGATAAATAAACATCTCGACTCAGGAATAAACTCGAGAACTCGACAGTGCTGTAAGTACGACTGTATTTAAAAGATGAGTCTGTTTTGAATCTCTGACCCTTTTTAAGCCAGAAGCGGCACTTTGGCGTATTGGTCAGCACTGTTGCCTTGCACCACCCGGATCTAGATTTGATTCCCGCCTCGGGCCTGTGTGCACATGTTCTCCTCATGCTTGGTGGGTTTCGTCCAGGTACTCCGGTATCCTCCCACAGTCCAAAGCCTAAGTGGTGTTCCTAAGTTGCACGGCAGTATGTCAATGAGTTTGTGTACCCCATGATGGATTGGCACCCGGTCCAGGGTGTACCCTGCCCTAAGGGTCTTGTCTCCGTAAGCCTCCTGGAATAGCCTCCAGGCTCCCGTGACCCTGTATACAGGATAAAGCGATATAGACGATGAGTGAGTGTGTATTTAAGCTGGAGTATCAACACACTTGAGGGGACCTCTGAGACCAAGTAACATTGAAAAAAAAAAAGAAAAATATAGGATCTTTAAAGTTTCTAGTAAATTTCTTCAACTGGTTCCTTGTACAAAATGTAATTAAAAATAAAAGCATTTCCAAATGATGTTGGTAAATGACCAATATATATAACATTTAAGATTTAAAGGCTGAGCTGTCACAGAATGTTAAATGTCAGACAAAAAAATCTCACTTTTGGCAAACCAAAATCATACTATCAGCATTTTTGTCTGTTTAACAGAATTTACAGTGACATGTGACATGATTTCCCAGAGCTTTATAGCTATTATGCAGGATCGAGCTCTTATTTTTATGCCACAGCACAGTCTCAGATGGCGGCACATATTCCAGCACATGTTTCTACACTTGTGACGGTAGAGACAGCTTACACAGCTGACCTGTGAGCGGCTCTAGACTCAGTAATGCCCCTGTGGCAAGTCAGTGCCCCCAGAGACATGCTGTCATTGGTATGCCTTGGACACTCTGACAGCACACACCAGGAGCATTGCACAAGGTTGAGTATTTAGTCACTGACTTTGCCTGGCAGTAGCACTGGGCTGGATGACAGTTTCTGACAGTTTTCCCACCTCTATACTGATTCCCAGCCGAATCTCATTCGTCATTCCGGATTGGTGCACGTGACGATGCGGCGTTCGGCCGCGAGATAATTTTTGACATTTCGAATTAAGCTGTTACGGTTTGCGCGAACAAAAAAAAAAAAGGGTTGAAGAGGAAGCTGTGTTAAGTGCGCGCTGTTTTCTCGATATCTCCGAGGAAAAGCTCCTACTGTGTCTTCTTTCAGCTGAGCTCACTTACCCAGAAACAGTAGCACCATGTGACAGATCTCCTGAGCTCACCGCTGAGAGAAAAAATATCTCACGCAGCAGGGAAAGGATATGTGTGCTGTATGTGTGCGTAAGGGTGGGTAGAATAAAGCAGAGATGGCAATCAGGCCTTTCTGCAACACCCCACCCTCCTACACGCAGAAAAAACATGGGTTTTTAATTAGCCTGGCCTCCTGTAGTGCTCTCGTCTCCTGCGGCTGCCCCATTTCAGAAATGGATGGTGTGTATGAATCTTACCTATCTGCCAGTCCCACTGCACCTTCAACAGCTCCTTGTGTTCCATGATGGCCCTGAAAGAGAACAGAAAGCACGTTCAGTGATGCAAATAATACAAATACCATCATGACGTCGAACGGGATAAAAAGAACATAACAGCTACAGCTAATTTGTTTACCACCACTTTCAAAATCCCACTACAAATATTGGTAAAACCAGGGCTGTCAATATTAACGCATTAATGCATGTGATTAATCTAGAAATTTTAACGCATTACTATTTCATAACAAAAATGAATCATATGACCAAGTTTAACGCTAATGGTTTCCCATATAGTCAAAGTGTCGGTACCTGGTTGTATGATAATGCCACATTTGGCGCAAAAGTCGGATGACTGAGGAAACATCACCAGCAAGTTTTATTATAAAAAGCTTCTAGATGAAAATTTGGATAAATCCAAAGTTGTGTGCTCGAGCTACCTTCAAGGAGAACTATGTTTACAAGGATAGATTAAATGTAAGATGTGGGAGTGGTGGCTCAGGCGGCTAAGGCTCTAGATTGTTAATTTTTCGGATCTGAGGATCCGGGTTCATCTGGGTGGGATGGGGGTCGTCACACATGCGGTGCAGTCCTATTCGAGAGATATTATTAAATGTTATTGTTTTATATTATATGCATTCCTTTATTCCAACATTTCAACTTTAATAATACAAGTAAATCTGAGTATTTTAAATTTGTGATTAATCATGATTAACATCGTGATTAACTAAATTAACATTTTTAATCGTTTGACAGCAGTAATCAAACAAGTATTTATTAGAGGTTGAGTTTCTCCTACAGTGTCATGCAAAACTGTGGACTGAGTTTCCAATGATGCCACAGCCGGTTTGGCATCAATTTGGAGCCAAAAGAGCCAAACTGTCTCTCTCTCTCTCTCTCTGGGTGGGCAGGATGGTCCCTCTGCTGTCCCCCGGCAATCAGTGAAATGCTAGCCAATTCTGACTTCATGTCATGTGTGTGTATGTATGTGTTATTGTGATGCTGTGATGCAGCATGTTGAGCAGTTTGAGAAAATGGGTTTGGTGGCATCATGTTGTGTGTTGAGGGAAATACATGTTAGCCTTGCTCCTACAGTTTGGTAGCCGTCATATGTAATGTTGGGAGGTGACTGTGGGTGCGAGATGGCAGGTGACCAAATAAAAAAAAAGTGTGATGTTTGGATGTCACTGGGTTACAACCAAACATCCTAACCCTATGCCCTAACCCTAACCTTTATTTTTGGAAGGTGCAAGGCGACAGTGCTAACCACTAAGACAGCATGCATTATTATTATTATTATTATTATTATTATTATTAGGGCCCAAGCACTATGACATCAAACCTATGTCATCACATACGCAAAATAATATTTTTTTACCAGCATCAAGTCTTTTTTGAGACTTGCTTACAAAGTCATGATGGCAAAAGTGCTTGGGCCCGCTCATCGTTGCTTGCAGCTATATTTTATTATTATTATTATTAGAACTCAAGCACTATGACGTCAACCTTACTGTATGTCAGCATGTTCTCAAAAGAATTTTTTTTCCAGCAAATTTTTTATTTTTTTTGGGTTCTTAACATGCTCACAAAGTCATGATGGTGCAATGTGCTTGGGCCCACTCATCGTTGCTTGCAACAATTATTATTATTTCGATTTTTTTTTTTCCAGATTTTCTTTCTAATTGAGTCATAGCCAATTCCCACTTGTCTCTGTTAGGGCACTCCTCCATGAAGGTGACAACTACCAACCAGGGAGGGCGAAGTCTATCGCTCCCTCTGAGACATGTGACGCCAACCGACAGCATGTTTTCAAACTGCTGCTCACTCGGAAGAAAAAGCGCTATCTGCCCTTTCCACTTGCATGAGCTCACAGATGCCCAACTGTGAGAATTGAAGTGTGCCACTCTCCCGAGAGAGGATAGCCAATCTGCTCTCTAGACTCCCGGATACGGATGGCTGTGGCATCACCCAGGAATCCAGCTCGCTATCTCCGGATGACAGGCCGATTCTTTTACGCCACTTGGGAGTTATTTTTGTCTTTGTAATTGGTAAAAGCAACCTTGGGTGTTTGAAAACATAATGAATAATTTATGTTGCAAAGAAAAATCTTCGATCGGACATAGGCTCATCAGATGCCTCTGCCCAACCGCTTACAAATAATTTCTGCAAATATGTAGCACACTCTTGGAGACAAATGCTTAATTCATCACCACTGTTTATCGCTTTCAGAAAACAATCCAAAACCGTCCAAAAATTCATAAAGAAATCATGATAGAGAGCCTTACTCCATTCTGTTCACCTTAGTCATGGAGCAAACTTAACACAATGAGGGGGAAAAAATCAGTAGTGATACACTACGCTCATGTTATAACAATGTACTGTATGATAGACGAGGTGCTGAATCTCTGAAATTGAAGAGTAAAACATCTTTTATCCTGGTCAAACATCCTGACCCTCCCAAACTCCTAAAGATTTAATCAATACACTTCACCAGATTTTGGAGAGACTCTATGTCTCTACAGCTCTCTGAGACCTGCTGCAGTGCCAGCGGTGATGAAAAGAGCAAGGGCAAGAGACAAGTGCTCCGATGTCTCTTCCGCCTTTATCTTCATCTGTTTTATACCAGAGTCGATCAGGAAAGAGGAATGGAGGAAAGCATTTTTGTTGTTCTTTTTTAAAACAGTTTCTGTGTTCTGTAACAATTACTATGCCAGTCAGCACTTCATTTAAAGTACTCGGAGGAGCTTTTGCCAGACCTTAATGGGATGTCTGTGGTTCATCTAGTCGAGGACATCTACTGTATAGTCGGTCTGATAATTACCCAAGCATTGTACAAGGTCTGGACCTGTTTGAGTGCCTCATCTATCTCTAAGGTCTTTCGATCCTGCATTGCTGTTACACTGAACCCCCTTCCTATGCCAAAGTGAGTGAAAGTGCAGCAAAGATACTGATGCTCTGGCGAGTACTGAGATCTGAGAGGACACTGTTTCTGACACTCTTTGAGACACTCAGATAAAAGCTTGGGTACCTTTCCTTGTTGCTGGTACAGTACCTTCAAAGGTGCACCTTGTACCCTACATACTGTACAAGTGGAAACATCAGCAGCCTGGTTGCATGGAACAAACAGGGCTATTGTTTTTTTACATTAAGGCATTTGGCAAACCCCCTTATCCAGAGCGGCTTACATTTGTATCTCATTAGACATCTGAGCAGTTGAGGGTTAAGGACCTTGCTCAAGGGTCCAACAGGGACAACTTGGTGGTCATGGGATTTGAACCGTTCAAACTGTAGTCCAATGGCTTAACCACTGAGCTGGGAAAAGTTAAAGGTCCTTGCAGCATTTTAGCAGGACCACAATTTTGAACTTGCAACCTTCTGACCATTCAAAATGCTCACTTTCAATGTCTAGGTAAATGAGGTACTGCTGAGTTATATTCCTCCAGAGATCAGCAGAGCTGAGCAATACACTCAGGGTCTCATCTAAAGGAGGGGCTCTTCTTATATGAGGTCACAAAGGGGGGAATCTACAGTAACTGGCTTGTTTAC
>JAAGKR010001419.1:22047-126145 GCA_011419295.1 Clarias macrocephalus
GACGCAGAATAACAGCTGAGGGGCAAAATCCATTATGTGGCACCTTGATGACCTCATCCAGACCTGGGACTGGCAGAATGGACTGTCGTATTTTTGGAGACCTCACAGGAGGAACATACTTCAAATCAAAAGCTAAATAAAATGATAAATGATTATATAAGATTACACAAGCCTTAATGCCAACAGTGAGAAACACTTACAGTTGGATGCCACTGAAGAAGGAGCCGAAGAGGCCCATCATGCCCAGGAACTCTACACGGCTCAGGTTCTTCACAATGAACTCCTCACACACATTAGAGATGCCATATAACGTGGCACCAGCCAGAACCAGCAGGTCTCCCAGTAGCTTGTGGTCTCCTGTTGAGCGAAGAGCTTGATGTTAGAATTGCCAATAAAGAAAATTCATCTTTTTCATTCTCTGACATACCTGAACCCTATGTTGCCAAATGTTTGTGGACACCTGACCAATCACACCTATATGTCCTGCTGAACATAAAAATCCATATTTTTCCCTCCTTTGCTGCTCCTCTCCTACTCTTCTGGAAAGGCTTTTCACTAGATTTTGGAGTGTGACTGTTCGGATTTGTGTTCATTGTGCTACAGAAACCTTGTTGATGTCGGGCACTGGTGTTGGGGCCAGGAGGCCTGAGGTGCACTTTTCAACTCAAATGTCTTGGTCTGGGCTCTGTGCGGGACACTTCAATTCTTACATGGTCATGAGCGGGTGTCGTCCGCATACTTCTGGCATATTTAGTACATATTGTACATGTACAGAATCTAGTACTTGATTATATGGTATCAGGTCCTTTGAAGAACATTTTAACAACAGAGATTATCTACACTTAACATATTATGTTAGGAATTTATAAAGCATTGTGATATATATACAGTACATATACAGTGCACCTAGGGCATACGAATGCCGTGGCTTGCGAATTTTCAACTTGCGAACCAAAATTGTGGGGCAAACAATGCTGTTGTATATCATCCCAATGGTGAGGGATCCAATTTTGATGATCCATCAAGAGACAGAAGGATTAACAATCTTATGCAGCACTGGGGAAACACAATGGCAGCCGGTCGTATGCATATAAACAACAATGGAACATTGGCGTTTCTCTTTAAACATGGTCAGCTGACCAGATGACGTCACCGGAAATCCCCTCGTGATTTCTGATTTGAAAAGAAAGTCCTGCAAGAGTAAAAAACGAGGAGCAAAGCACGACTCATGTGGGGTGTTTGGGTGCGGCTGGGTGCAATACATTTAATAGGAACAGATTATACAGTATTATACAATTCATATAAAAAATGTGGCTGCGTTACATGTTAGCAAGGACGGCAACAAGAGGAAAACGGAGACACTTTCAGATTTCTTTTTAAAACAAAGAGGAATCATAAATTAAGGTTAAGTGAGGTTTAATGTGTATTTATTTCATATTTTACTTCATTTACACATATTTTAGAAATGTTTTGATTGTTTTTATGTGCGGAAAAATATGATTATAGTGTTGGAAATTGTTAATATTGGTAATATGTTTGGGCGGCTGGAATGGATTATCTGCATTTACATTGTTTCCTACGGGAAAATGCGCTTCACAATACGAAAATTTCGCCTTAAGAACTTGCCTCTGGAATGATTAAATTCGTATGCTGAGGTACGAGCTAGTGTATGACTAAACTCACTTCATCCTTTGATCCATTATGGACTGTTAATATTAGTAAATGCATTACAGCATTAATGTGATGGCTATTAAATCCTATTAGTGTTGTGGTGTGTTTAATTACACAACATGGATCGTCGTATACTTTATAGGTTTGCTAAACAAACCATACAAAAAAGTAATGGTTTTAATAGCACAGTTATGATGCTGTATAAAACATATACCGGTGTGGTTTGCGTTGCGGGCCAAATATCGCTCTTACTGTGGTAAATAACATTCACATAAAATCAATTACACATCAGAACGCTGCTGCCTGATATTACCTGTGTTTGCCGCGTGGTGATGGAATCGCCAAGGCGAGCGAGCACCACGTTATTAAACAACAAGACCCATGTGAGTAATTTATTCTCATATAAATCCTTATACAGCAGAATCTAAGCCATGCTTGTGAATCTTTTGATGAGACGTGGGGCTTTGGGAAGGCGATGTGAGACATTCTATAGACCAGGCTAAGCTCTCATTCATATTTAATAAAAAGCAGTGATTCGGTCAGGGAGCTGGCGGGAATCTGAGAGGGCTGTACACGGCTCTGGTGGCAATTTCGTGTGGCTGCATCTGAAATGCCACACCTCGCTCGGGAGTTCTGTGTCTGTGTCTGTGTGTGTGTGTGTGTGCATGTGTGTCTTCCTGGAGTCAACGATTTTTGGATGAAAAGCCTTACCAAGACCCTGCTGCCGTCCCACCAGCACGTCGGCTCCCACCATGCAGCCGATGCCGAGCAGGCAGACGCCCACGCCGACGAAATGCACCACCTTATACCTCACCAGCAGGAAGAACCAAGACAGCAGGAGCACGACAGGGATGACGAAGCAGTCCAGTAGCTGAGGACACACAGAACAGTGAACAAGTCTGGCTTATTAATATATTTTGGTTAAAAGTAAGGCTTTTTATTTCCTTAAAAAAATATTTTTTTATTTGTTCTTGTTGCTATATTTTCCTTCACTGGTGTCAAAAATCTGGCAGCACACTGATATTTTTAGACCCAATTTCATCTACATTGTGCTTGCATTACCATCTGTTTTGATGCACTTATAAGACAGACAGATGGCCAAAAACGCTGTTCTCCATTCTGGCAAAGCATTAATCATTTTAAATAATCATAAACTTTGCTTATACCTTGAGTATACCCATCTGGTAGCTCTTCTTTAAAAACTACAAAGCTTCAAAACTGCTTTTTTAAGTGGAACACTTGGAAGAAAAACATATCAAGTCATGGCCTGCGGCGAAACTGCGGCTTTCACACACAAATCATCTAAATTGAATGAAGTATAAAATATCCATATAATTAAAAATAATCGGATCAAAAAACCTTTATATGTAAATGAGGGGTGTTGAAGTAATATCAGGAATATTGATTGTGCAGAACACATGAGAGTTATGAGAGGAAAAACTCCCTGTATTTCTCTATACAATCGCCTGCTGCTCTAATGCACTTATCCCAGTGTTTCTCTCGTGCTTGGATACCATCAGGGTAGAGAGTTTTCTCAGTACGCCAGAGCCATGATCAGACTGCCTGCTTCACGTCTGAAGCGCTGGCCTCCCAGGAACTCCTTTAATGACTTAAACATGTTGAAATAGCTTGAAGCGAGGTCAGGACTGTCCGGAAGATGTGGCAATAACTCCCAACTGAGTTCCTGTAATGTGCAAGTGTGTTGGTGAATGATTGTGTGTACAGTTCCCATAGGCACATGTGTTTTTCTGCAAGCTAGCAACAAGTCTGTATTCAAGGATCAGGCGTTCCACTCATGAATGTTCATAGGAACGAGTGCAGTGGGCTCTGAGACACTTCGGCCAAAATGTAATTCTTCCAAAAATGTCAACTGATTTTACAACTTCATTCATGAGAAAAGTCCTGGTTTGACTTGAACATCCCTCATATATATGTGTCTGTGTGTTTCTTATTATTTTTTTTACCACATTTTTGGGGGGCATTATTATCATATTTTTTGTAACTTTTATCAAATGTAAAAAAAAATATATTATTTACTGAATTGACTTGAACATCCCTCATATATATCTTATATATATGTTTCTTAATATTATTTTACCACTTTTTTTTTTTTTTTTGGGGGGGGGTACATTATTACCATATTTTCTTTAACCTTTAGAAATGCATTCTTGATAATGCATTAATGGTCCAGGGCTCCTTAAACTTTATGCAGATACAAATTCTGTGAAAACAAGCAAAAAAAATCTTAAATATGTACAAATTATTTATTTATAAACGTATTAAAGTTGGGGAAAAAGTTGATTTCTCCCCGTCGGGGAATCGAACCCCGGTCTTCCGCGTGACAGGCGGAGATACTGTCCACTATACTAACGAGGAGGCGCTAAAAACACTACGAAATGCAAGTCTTTTAAAGGTACACGCTAACATCGGAATTGCGATATGTTTCTGTCTAGTTTGGATGGTTTAGTTAACACTCCCTAAACCGTTTCCCAGTCATTCTCTATGGTAGCGCTAAACCACTACGGATGTAATATATTTTTGGCCACAAAAGCTTTGTGGCGCAGTTACTTGCACACCTAACTGAAAAAATATAATTTTAGTAGTGCTAATTTCTTTGCAGTGTACCGTGGCTTCATAAAACCAGAAATTTAGGCACCATTGCCACATTCACGAGTTTCAGAGGTAAACTCAAAGTTCATTAAAGAGTCCACTTCACTTCAGGCTGCACACAGCCCTGATGTTGATTTATTCCTTACTTTGTTATTAAGCACTAAATAAATTCTAAAAAAAAAAAAAGAGGAATTTTTATGCAGCCAACGTATTTCTTTCTTTCTGTGAAAAAATAACATTATTATAATAACATAATTTAATAAACTGTTTGAGAACTTTAGGTTTCGCCCTGTCGGGGAATCGAACTCTGTATATAGTTTGCACTCAGTGATAGTCAATGGAATTGGCTTTTTTTAATATAGGTTCGAATCCCGCTCTAGATGAAAATTTAATAAACGTGAATTCAGTTTTTTTGCGTATGATTGTCATTAAAATAGAACAATTTGTGAGGTGAGTGCTAACGTGTTTGATAACCTAATAAAAATGTCTAGTTTTTGCAGCTAAAACACCCTAAACCATTTATAATTCATTGTCTATGGTAGTGCTAAGCCACTGCGGATGTAATATATTTTTAGCCGCTATGGCGCTGTGGCGCTGTTTCCTTACACGCCCAACAAAAAATTATCATATCTAATTTGTGTCTTCACAAAGCCAGGTATTTGAACCTTTCCCCAGGTTCTCACATTTGATCCCGACCTGGATTTGATTTTGAGATCATAGGAAATCTGAGGGCCTTTGTCAGGAAGTTTGTAAGTGATTACAATTTGTACATTTTGCATTCCTTGCATTATATCAGCATTGTTGGAGTGATGGAGCATTGTATTAATACTGTCTCAATACACAGGCAGGAGTGAGTTTAGGTGTGCATGAAGTGCCGCCTTCTGAGACCCCTTCATCTGGACAGTTCGTGAACCCAGTGCACATGCATCCTCTGTTCTCCAACGTTAATAATCTTGCGTGTCATGTCAGGTGAAGCAGCTGCTCTCGACAAAAATGGCTGCCGAAACATGGCGTAGTGACTCAGCAATATGTGGGCAATGTCCTCAAGTTAGAACCGATTTTTGATATAGCCTTTTATTTCTGATGAGAAATAGCAAAATATTTAATCTATATACAAGGATGTAGAAAATAATGACATACCTTGATTACTATTAATTAAATCATTAATATTCTGATGAATTGCATTTTCTGAGATGTTTTAAAATACTGTACCTTTTAGTACAAAATGAATGAAACTGTGCAGCAGATAATTTGATGTTAATTATTTCTTTTATGTTTTTTTTCCTTGTACACATATTTCCTTTCCTTTTTAGTGTTAAATAATGTTGCAACATAATGTTGCAACATCGCTTAAACACTAAAAATTAGAGCTGTCTTTAATAGTAAAAGTAAGAGCATTTACACACACACACACACACACACGCACACACACACACACACACACACACACACACACACACACACACACACACACACACTGTGAGAAGAATTCAAAGGACTGGGACTAAATAGTTGTGAAATAAGAAATAAGAAAACCACTTTCACCAAAATTGGCCTTTGGACCAATGGAAAAAGGTCATGTGGTCTGATAAGTCCAGACTGACCCCATTCCAGAGCGATGGCCGTGTCTATGAACTTTAAACTGCAAATAGTTTAAAAAACAGTGTGCTGTTCATCACCAATATATCTAAAACTGTATTCATTGGCAAATCCTATTGTATAAGTAAGTTTAAAATATTCTGAAAATCATCCACCACAAAGTGGGTCAATTCTAAGTTCTTTCTCACATATTGCTCATTTCTAATCCCATTGATATCTTAATCCTGTTTAATGCATAGTCTTTAAGTTTTTAAGTACACTCATCAGCCTCTTCATTAGATACACCTGTTTAAATGCTCATTAATGCAAATCAGCCAACAGCATGCAGTTAGGCATGTAGACATGGTCAAGATGATCTGCTGAAGCTTTAACCAAACATCAGAATAGGTAAAAAAAAAAAAAAAAAAAGGTGATTTACAGTAAGGGACTTTGTACGTTGCATGGTTTTTGGTGCCAGACTGGCTGGTCGGAGTATTTATGAAACTGCTGAGCTACTGGTATTTTCACACACGACCATCTCTAGGGTTTACAGAGCATAGTCTGAAAAAGACAAAATATCCAGTTCTCTGGATGAAAATGCCTTGTTGATGCCAGAGGTCAGAGGAGAATGTCCAGACTTGTTTGAGCTGATAAAAGGTAACAATAACTTAAATAACAGCTCATTACAGCTGAGGAATACTGAAGAGCATCTCTGAACACCTCAAATCCTGAAGCAGATGGTCTAGATGAAGCAGAAAACCACACAGGGTGCCACTTTAGTCAGCTAAGAGCAGGAAACCGAGACTATAATTCACATGGACTCACCAATATTAGACAACAGGAGATTGCAAAAACATTGCCTGGAGTCTCGATTTCTGCTGCAACATTTAAATGTTTTGGGCATGATCATGGATCCATCTTGCCTTGTATCAACGGTTCAGGATGGTGGTAGTGTAATGGTGTAGGAGAAATTTCTTGGTACACGTTGGGCCCCTTAGTACCGATTTTCTCCAACATGACAATGAGCTCACTGTCCTCAAATGGCCTCCAGTCACCAGATCTCAATCCAATAGAGCACCTTTGGGATGTAGTGGAACAAGAGATTCGCATCACGGATGTGCAGCCGACAAATCTGCAGCCACCGCGTGATGCCGCCATGTCAAAATGTGGAGCAAAGTCTCTAAGGAATGTTTTCAGCATCTTAAATCTATGAAAAATGAAGGCAGTTTTAAAGGCAAACGTGGTGCAACCCTGTACCTAATGAAGTGGCCGGTGAGAGTACGTCTCACGTGAACCTTTTGAGGCACTGACTTGTAAAAGTCATGCTTTCTGTTTAGGACACAGCGTATGACCTGTGATTATTAGATAAAATATCAAAATGACCCGTGTGACTATAACCCTTTATAGACATTCTGACATTTTTAGAAAAAAAAAAAAAAGACATACACTTCCATTGGTAAAAAAAAAAAATTTGCAAATGATTTCAATTTTCCTTTTTGCTTGCTACGGAATAATATTGTATTCCTAATATTGATCATTTGTCTTGCACACAAAAGCTGCCTTGCTGAGTTATGAAATAAGCTCGGCAACGAGCAATCCATCAATATATACAAGCGTTTAAATATTCCGACATGCACTTCCTTGTTTTGCAATCTCTGAACAAAGCATTAAATATCGACCGGGAGGGTTTATTGCTTCGGGTGCTCCGAGGCTGTGCGAAAAAAGGAGAGAGAAAGAGGGAAGCGTATGGAGCATTTATAGCCGCAGGGGAGCCATCAGCCCTCCATTCCAGGAAGAGCCAGTAGCACTCAGAGACACTGCTGAGGACGGGCCAAAAGCTCATATATTAAACCGTAAGACAGGAGTAGTGAGACTTGCACTGTCCTCTGTCCAACATCTGAGCAGTTACAACAGTTAGACTGAGCGTAAAGTTTTATCGTAATGAAAGTGGTGCCTGAAGTGAAATACACTGGCCATTATCCAGCTCGGATCAGCTGTGAGGCGATCGCAGTTTGGGTTCTGCTGAAAAATCCATCATCTGAGGCTTGAATCGCGTGCAGTGCAAAGCAGAGGGAGAAAAACATATTTGGTGACAGCAGAAAGCAGGCGGTTTTATGTGTGATGAAAAGGCTGTTGAGCAGACAACCAACCTTCACGGTGAAGAGAAAATAGTAATAATCGCAGCACTTCAAGGGATATTTTAGTGCCACAGAATGAAGAAGTGGATGATTAGTGCGGGATCATCGAGGTCACATGGCTAAAGGTGAGAACATTTTAAGTGATCATCTGATCCACTTACTGAAGCTCCAACTCCCACAGGTGCACTTAGTTTCATAACGTCTACATGTACACAGCATCAGAGACAGAGAGGCAGATCGACGGAGACTGAGATACAGAGAGAAGAATAGACAGAGAGCGTGACTGATATACACAGAGACAGACAGAGCCTGAGATACAGCGAGAAAAATAGACAGAGATAGAGAAAGCCAGAAAGACAAACAGGAAAAGAGACAGAAAGTCAGGCAGAGACTGAGATAATGAGAGCAAGATAGACAGAGAGAGATAGAAAAAGAGAGAGAAAGGAAAAACAGACATATAGCAACTCAGAGAGAAGACCAGACAGAGACTGAGATACAAAGATCAAGATAGACAGAGACCGAAAGACATATGGAAAAAGAGAGACAGAAAGATAGACAGAGACTCAGGGAGACAGAAAGACAGAAACTGAGAGAGAAAGAAAGACAGGCAGAAACTGAGATACAGAAACAATTATAGACAAAAGACTGTGAGAAAAAGAGAGAGACAGAAAGACCAACAGTGAAAAAGATACACAGAGTTTGAGAAAGAGAGACAAAAAGACAGAGACAGTGAGATACAAAGAAAGACATGCAAATACTATGGGAGATAGAGAGAGAGACTGATGCACAGAAAGACAAACAGAGACACAGATACAAGGAGAAAGACAGAGAGACAAACACAGAGAGAAAGACAAACAGAGAGACAGACACAGAGAGAAAGACAAACAGAGAGACAGACACAGAGAGAAAGACAAACAGAGAGACAGACACAGAGAGAAAGACAAACAGAGAGACAGGAACAGAGAAAGCTGACAAAGAGAAAAAGACAAATAGAGACTGAAAGCAGGACTGAGATATAGACAGAAATATGGTTATAGAATGACAGAGACACTGATAATAAAGACTGATAGAAACAGAAAGAAAGACAGATCTAAATTGAGAGATGGATACAGACAAAGAGTCAGTAGAATAAGATATAGAGAGTAAGAAGGAGAGACAGAACAAGACAGACAGGCAGACAAACAGACACATGACAATAGAAGACAGACAGACATACAGATTGAGGCAGACTGAGGAGCAAAGCCAGAGACAACCACCTGAAAAAGTGAGAGACTGAGAAAGACGGTGAGACAGTCTTGATCTCCCGTCTACAAACCAAAAACAAAAGACAGGCAGAAAGGGAAATGAATGAGGATGATAAGATAAAGCTAGAGAGACAGACAGAAAGAAGCAGACAGGTAGACAGACAGGTTTGAGAAAGACAGGTTTGAGACAGAATAGTCACTGAACATTAATCATGACTATGTAATGAGTAAAGCTTTGGCTCCTGTGCACCGCTGCTTGTATCCCCACATAAATATTAATGAGACGCCGTCTTACCTCGTTAGAAGTTTACTTTGAAATATTTGCAATACGTTGTGCTTATTTTCCTCTCTCACCCTGCTGCAGGGATATATTATTATTATTATTATTATTATTATTATTATTATTATCATTATCATTATTATTATTATTAATAAAGACACATTGTGAGAGTGCACGCTTCAGGTAACTGTTCATCCTTTGGATAACTAACAAACAGTATGACCTCATCAAGAAATGCCACCTTCCAATCCTCAAAACATTACCTCACTGAAAGATAAGATCTCACAGTGTCTACAATGAGATAAAACCCTCGTTTGTGTAACATTCAGGACTGAGGCCTGAGATGCACCCTTGTTTAGGATGCTGTTTATTTTAATGGTCTTTGCTCCTTGTTAAACTAGATTTTTGACCAATGAAGCAGGGTTTAGTTAATGATCATTTTAGGTCAATTGTACAATACGACGAGAGTTCCAGTGCTACATTGGTTGGAATGCTTTAATATTATAAGCAGCTTTTTACTGGCTTCATCAATAATACAGGAAAGTTCAGTAAACCCTAAAACAGGAATTAACACATGCTGAAAAAGCTACTTTTATAAAGTTAACACTGTAAAAGAAATGCATTACCAAGAATACAGGAAATTTAAGGGGCTGACATTAGAGACTACTTGCATAAATGTTAACTAATGTACAGAAAATGCATCAACAACTATACAAGAGCTGTTTATTAAATAAATAAATTATAAGGCTTCCATGATGTAAAGCATCCACCATACATGGCAGTGTGAATTAACTGTTACTATCAGAATGAGCACATTCACATACACCGGATCTACTCCTATAAATCCTCCTATGCTAAAGAAAACGAATTGTTAATAAAATTCAAATGAGTAAAAATTAAATCTGGGCATTCAGCCTTAGATGCAAAGTGCAACGCCCCTGAAATTATAATTATTGTGTCCAGTTACATAACTTAACATTCTGGTAGAGCACATTTTGAGTTTTATATCTCATCAAAAAATGTGTTGAAAAACAAATTCATCTGTTTGGGCCATCTCTACCGTTCGGTTGAGGTATGCTATGCTTTGTCTTTAACTACATAGTATGCCTTCTCAGTTGCTTTATTGAATGAAATGAGATTTTTTGCATTTGCAAATGTAATAATACTTTGAAGCAACATCTGAACCTTTTGGAAGAGGCATACAGTACAGTATACTGGGGTCTGAAAGAAAAAAACATTGATTGGTGTTATTTTTACTCAAAGGAAAAAAATCAAAGATTTTTTTTTTTTTTTAGCTGTTGAGAGAATGTTGAAGGTTAAAAGTAAGCTGAAAAAAATTGTGATATATTGTGTGTTTGTGATATACTTTATTGCAAGATCAGTATCATTTTTCAGCAGTGCTCATCCAAATCTATCAGTCACAACACAACACATCACAACAGAACACAACACACTGCGAGTGTGTGTGGAATGTAAATTGCATTCTTTAGTTTTGAAAGCAGCTGCTCATATCCCTCAGCATCTGTCAGCTCCCTGCTGCCTGTCTCTCACAGCGTGGGCACTTGGAGGAGATCAGCATGCGCTTCTTCTCACGTGAGCCGCCACACTGTCATAAGTAGGGCATTCGAGTCCACACTGGAGCACACACAGGCAGCTATTAGCGACCGGCAGGTCCGCTTTCAGACGATGTCTGAGAGCCCATGGGGAGCGTACATCATTGATTTGGGTGTCTGAGAGCAGCGCCGCTGTCGGCTCAAATGGCCATGGATGACATGAATGCTACCAGAGTGAAACAGACTGGGACGTGGCATTAATTTCGTCTGCTGGAGGTGTGTGTGTGATAAGTAGACATAGACCACCATGATGCAGCAATTTTCCCTGAGACTGCTTGAGATTGGAGACACAGCATGTCTTGCTCTTAAGAAGCACAATTTCCACACTGGTCGTGGTGGTAAAAGTGTTTTCTTCCCTCTGGGCCTTTATATAAAATTTCAAAGCTTTTATTTACCTTTTACAGTACAATTTTGTCATTTTATTTAATCCCATGGTGCGTCCATGAAACTAGTTAGTTCCTGTGATCAATCGCATTACAGTGGCTACAATCAGTTATAGACATTACCTCTCAATTTTTTAAATTCTTTTTTTTTTTTTCTCCCAAAATTTAGTCATGTCCAATTCCTCCCCGTCACTAGGGGGCTCCCACATTAAGGCTACTACCACTCAGCTGGGAGGACCGAAGACTATCACGTGTTTCCTCCGAATCACGTGACACCAACCGACTGCTTTCTTTACGAACTGCTTGCTCACGTATTGTGAGCGGCGTAACACATTCGGAGAACAGCGCTATCCGCTCCTTCCTCTGACTGGCTGTAGAGCCACGAATGTAGGAGCACCAAGTACCTCTCATCCCTCCCCTCTGAGAGACCTCCGGCTGCGAGAGGTTACAGCACCACCTGGATGATAGGGCGAGCACTTTACCACTGCGCCATTCGGAGGCTTAATTTTGTTATATTCTTATATTTGATTGGTACAAATCCCTGACATTGGAGACTTCTTCTGTAAATGTTAACGGCTCCTCATGGAAAGCTTCACCATATCAAGCAACATAAAAAATCATTTATTGGAGTGTCCACTTAAACATTAGTCTGAAGCATTAACATAAGTAGTAACATTGCTCATTGCCCACAGTCCAAAGACATGTAGGTTAGGTTAATTGGCGTTCCCAAATTGGGCGTAGTGTGTGAGAGTCTGTGTCCGTATGTGTGTGCCCTGCGATGGATTGGCATCCTGTCCAGGGTGTACCCCGCCTCGTGCCCCAAGTCTCCTGGGATAGGCTCCAGGCCCCCCGTGACCCTGAATACAGGATAAAGCGGTATAGACGATGAGTGAGTGAGTTAGTTCTGAACAAGTAATCGGAATTGGACAAGAGGTCCACACAAGTGGTGATAATAGACGATAACAGCACTGGGACGTTTAACTATATGTAACACTTTACAGGTGTTCTAATAACCCCTAATTACACTAATTGCCAGTTGCTGGAATGTGGGGAAAATGTGGTATAGTCTACAGTATCGGAAAGAGGGGAGAGTAACTGCTTGCCAAAACTGACATTCAGAACCATATAGCGCACTAGCTTCGAATGAACCCTATTTGGCCAAAGTTAGTTACTATGGTATGCGCCAAAATATACAGTACTGAAACTTGTGCATCTTGGACACGTATTTGGGTATCTGGTAACACAGACACATGTGTTCCCAGTAGTTAAAAGGAAGTTGGTTGGAAGCATTTGTTGTTGGAAATGAGTCTCTTGACGGAGGAAAAAGTATTCATAGTTGAGTATTATTTCCGCTCATACACAAGGTGGCAGAACAATTCCTTCTCGTACCCGTTCCCCTGCTCTCAGCGTTCCCGCGATCTTACACCAACAACAACAAGGTCATATTGTGTGATATTGTATGTGATACTGTATGAGGAAGTGCAATAAATGGAAATCTCATAAGTTTCTCCGGAGAAACTAACCACTCTGGGATATGCTGTTGGTAGAAAATAATAGATTTCCAAATACTAACTGTGCGTTCAGTTCGAGACCGCTAGTGATATAACAGCAGGAGAAAACTCTTCCTGCAGTGCATATGATTTCCTGAATTGATCTTCTTTGTTTTGCTTATTGATTTAAGTCCTTTCATAGTTTACTCTTCCCTAGTTTATTTCAATTGCTTGAACCTCAAGTCTTCTTCTGAATTTGTCTTTGCCTTGTTGGATTTCTAATAAAACCCTGTATCAAGACCCACACATAGACTCGCACAGGTCGATCCTTATCATCTTCAGCCTTCAATCCACTAACGGCTGATTCAGAACGGCATATAAAAAAAAAAATCAATCGTTCTATCAATCTCTCTTTCTCTGTCTGAAGGAGATCTAATGTTCATTAAGATCACCTCGGACTAATCAAGGGCTGTTAATCTTGTGCTAAACAAGGCTGCTTCACGACTAACAACGTTTCAGGGAAGATTACCTGACAAGCACCGGCCAGGGAAGTGTTTTATTACTGCACCACTATTACAGATGAATGCTACAGTCAGTGGTGGATGCTGATCACACCGGTATGTTGATGCCGAGTCATTAATGGAACATCACGAAAAATGAACGGAACTTCAGTAAGCAAATTCTATTGGAAAAACGTTTGATAAAAATACAGTCCTGTAGAAAGCGTTTTATGATGATGGATTAGAGTTAGAGCAAAATTCCTGATTTTTCCAGGCTTAGGACTGACAATAAGAGTGCACTGGCTTGTGGAGCGCTCGGTTCCATGAATTCCCTTGCCATTCCCTTGCCATGGCGGTCAAACCACCAAATGCTAACCACTAGCCCACCAAGGATCCTCCTGTCTCAGTCTGAAGCTTTGAATGAAGATGGAATCTTGCTGGTTATGAAGTACTTTGTCTCCACAGTGTCTGTCTTGGTTATTTTAAAAATCCTCAATGAGATCAAATTCTACCAAAATGTAAACAATACAGCTTGAAAAGAATGCAGAGGGTGTAAAAGAAGACACTTGAACAAAGGAATAGCTGCTGGCCATTGGGCACATGGCTGCAAGGCACAAAAGAAAAATTATCTATCTGATCTATAATCCATCAAGAACTCAACAATGATTTATAAATGGCTGGCAAGGACAAGAAGAGCGCCTGTGGATAATTCATCGCAGTGTAAAAAAAGAGAATTCTAAAGAACTGTGTAGCCTTTAAAAACAAGAGCATTTCTAGCCTTTTTTTTTTTTTTTGCATTGCTATCTATGTATTTTAATACATATATATAGGGGTCAGAATTGTGGAAAATAAAGTGAGATTTTTTTCAGCAAACCCTACGAGATAAAATTTGAAGATGATTTTTTTTTTACTATATATATTTTTATATACTATATATATTATTATTATATATACTATTTTACTTCTATATAACTATACAAGCAAGACTAATCCAAAATCAGGAGTCACATAGGCAAAGCACAAATACATATGATCACATATTATTATTATTCTAAATATTTTTTAATTATTTTAAAATTATTATTATTATTATTATTATTATTATTATTATTATTATTATTATTATTAATATTAATAATAATAATAATAATAATAATAATAATAATATAATGCGACATTATTGCAACATTGTTCCCATATGCATGTGTTTTAAAAGTAATAATAACTTTATTACTACATAACATATCAAAAGAAAAAAAATAAACAGGTGCTGCTGAGGTTGTTACATAAAAAACTATATTTAAATAGTAACTTTATATAAATAACAAATACATAATAATAAATAATAATATACAAATTATTCTGGGCAACTCTACAGCTATGCTCTGTTAAGTGACATGCCTATGATTAGAATTTTATAATGAAGTACTCAGAAAGTCTGAGTTAAAAAAGAAAAAAATAAATTAAATTTATCAAACAGTCTGAAGCCCAAGACCAATCTATATAATCACAATCAGACATAAAGTGGAAATAATGTTTTGGAGTTCAGACTGTCCCAACTAATAAAAACTGAAATAAAGGCCTTATTTTTCCATGTAGCAATAAAACGACCACTTATTTTACTACTTAATACTACTTTTATTACTTATTTACTGAATATAAAGTTGATCAGATCTGCATCTTTTTACTGATTAAAATGTAATTAGCGGACATTCGTTTTCATAGGTTCATCTGTTATGTTGCTACGGCAACCTCAGTGAGAACTGGGGGTTGCTGGTGGAGGTGCATACTGTGACATCGACCTTTTATTCGTGCCATATTGATTCCCTTTGACAGCAACAAGCACCATGTGCTTCTATTTTTTTTTATCTTGTCATCACTACTGTCTTGTTTTCTCTTATTATGTCCACCTGTGGGAGCAGAGTGGTGTTATAGGCTAATTTAGTGCTTGTGTGTTTGTGTGTGTGCGCTTGTGCCCTTTAATGGGTTGGCAGCCCTTGCTTGTGCCTGGAACTCCCTGAAACACTACTTCCACGAAGACGTGTGGAAACTCTATGTATGAATGTTCACTAGTTCCTTGTTTCCCTTTAAGCAAACATTTCAGGCATTAGGCAGATGCCCTTATCCAGAGCGACTTACATTTTTATCTCATTATACATGTGAGCAGTTGAGAGTTAAGGGCCTTGCTCAAGGGCCCAACAACTTGGTGGTGAACCACTTCTGAACTGTAGTCCAATGCCTTAACCACTTAGCTACCCCTGACCCAATTTATTCGTGTCGCAATTAGGGCACTCCAACATTAAGGCCATGACTACCAGTCGGGGTGGGCCAAAGAGTATCACGTTTCCTCCAAACAATGTGACAACCATATCTTTTCCGACCTTTTCGTTCCCTCACTGTTGGGAACGGTGTAACACATTCGGAGGACTGCTGTATTCGTTCATACCACTTGCTCACAGATGCCCGTGATTGGCTGCAGAGCCATAATAGATGTCAGAGAGCTAAGTGGCCCCTTTGAGAGAGCTCGGCCAATCAGCTCTTTCCAGACCCCCCGGCTGCGAGAGGTTACAGCAGGTTTTTTTAAACTCTAGCATATAACATTCTGCAGCCAAATTTTGGACTAAGCAAATAACATTCTGTTGAGTTACAAACATTTTAAGCCTTGAATTTAATCACATGACAAAAAAACAAAATGGGTTTTAAAGACGACTGTATACTAACCTGTACACTGGTAAGTGTGGTGTATTGGTAAGCTTTAATGACCAGGTAGTTGGCTTCGATATCGATCACGCCGAGGATCATGTACTTCCACCATCGCCTCTTCAAGATCGCCAGCAAATTCTCCTCTCCTGGAAAAATAAAAAATAAAACAAGACAAATCCTTTTAGATTTTTCTGTTAGATTTGAATATTCCCTCTTTTTCTTCCCCCAACTTGATTTGGCCAATTTTCACCCACCACTCCACCCAGTTACCAACTTGAAGGGTAATACATCCTCAGAGACAAATAAGCCAGTGAGCAGTATTTTTGTCCCATTCTACTGTATCAGAGAACAACAAGACCTATGTGGAGACAAGTGCTATCCACCCTCTTCAACATACATTAGCTCACCAATGAGAACCAATGATTGTCCAGTGTCACTGCGATTGAAAATACCGTAGCATCTCAGACATCAACTCCGAGTTTGCTTCAAGTTTTTTGCCCATGGCTATTTTAAGGAGACAGATTTGTTATTCTATAAAGTGGTTTTACTATTTTATAAGTACTATATTATAAATATGTAATATTATAAAGTGCCTAATCAGTTATAAGAAACAATTGTATAATCTGAATGCTGATTCTCTGCCACTATTTAGGGAAACTTCATCGTTATGCGAAACCTACTGCAAATTCAGGATTAATTAGAAAGCAACAGCAGGGCAATTACTGCAACAAAATAGCAGATCAACAAAAGCATAGATCTCAACATGCTAACCACAGACTCAATCTACCACCGGAGTGCAAACAATATAGACTTATTTAAATATGCTTTGACGCTTTTGCCTCTGCTAAAGGACAGGATTCATCATCTGCCGCAGCACGAACCTCTATGACATGGAATAAGCACTGGAGTTGACTTTTATAATTGGTTAAAATCCCTTCAGTATGAAATGTGTGGTAACAGTAATTGGGCCCTAAAGACAAAATCTCCGACCTTCTTTTCTTACACAGTGGAACAGAGATGAAATGTAATTAGCTCCATTCAGACATTACAAGGGTAGTGGTAGCTGAAAGGTCAGAGTTCTGTTTTAGTGACCAGAAAAACTCCCACACTCCCACGGTCAGGTCCTTGAGAAAGCCATTAACTGTTAATTATTCAAGGGCACTGGTAGCTCAGAGGTTAGGGATCTGTGCATGGCAGCATCACTAATGTTGGCTCTCCTCGGGATTACATAAGCATTTCAAGCATCAATAAAGCGAAAGTTTTTAAACCACAGATTTGTATAGTGTCTCTGCCGGTTCCAAATGGAGGAGCGTAGACATGTTCAAGATCTTCCCCAGAAGAGGAAGGGGAGGAAAGGTGATTTAAGTGACTTTGAACGTGGCATGGTTGTTGGTGCCAAGCGGGCTGGTTTGAGTATTTCAGAAACTGCTGACCTACTGGGATTTTTGCACACAACACAATCTCTAGGACTTACCGAGAATGGTCTGAAAAAGAGTGAGAAAATATCTAGTGAGCAGCAGTTCTCTGGGCGAAAAAATGCCTTATTGATGCCAGAGGTCAGAGGAGAATGGCCAGACTGAGTCGAGCTGATAGAAAGACAACAACATCTCATGACAACAGAGGTATGCCAAAGAATGCACAACATGTAGAACCTTGAAGCAGGTGGGCTACAGAGGCTGAAGTGCCGCTCCTGTCAGCTAAGAACAGGAAAATCAGGATACAATTTGCCAGTTGGACAATTAGTCTCCAATTCTGCTGTGAATCTCTTTCAGATGGTATCCTGCCTTGTATCAACGCTTCAGACTGCTGATGCTGGTGTAATGGTATGGAGATAGTTAAAAAAAAAAAAAAAGCTAAAATAATCTCCAACCGATTCCTTGCACATGACGATGAGGTCACTGTCCTCAAACGGCCTCCACTGTAGTCCAATAGAGCGCCTTTGGGATGTAGTGGAACGGGAGATTCGCGTCATGGATGTGCGGCCGACAAATAAGCAACCGAGTAATGCTTTAAATGTCAATATGGACCAAAATCTCTAAGGAATATTTCCTTGTTGAATCTTAGCCATGCACAATTGAGGCGGTTCTGAAGGCAAAAGATGTACCTAATAAAGTGGCCAGTGAGTGTACATTCAGATAATGAAAGTTTCCTATTCTGAACGCATTTTGAGACGCAGCTCTGAAGAAACGAAGTATGATTCAACTCCATAAACCCAGATTATATTGTTTTATCTCCACATACCCCAAGGCCTGGCTTTCTTTAGATCCCACATAAGAAAGCTAATTTGTGTGCGTAATGGGATAAATAGTGCGTGCAGTCGGAAGGGGTGATTTACAAAGAAAAAAAGCGAAGACGAAGGTTGCCAGAGAAAACAATACATGAATAAGTATTGTTTTTGAGTATGATCATTAGTCATGATAGTCAGAGCAAATCGAGATCTCCTGAAAATAAATTTCTGAATGAAAATGAAACTCATTACACTTATGAAAAATTCTAACGATAATTGCTGAGACATTGGAAAACAAAAAATAAAAATAAAAAGGAAAGAATGTCGACAGAAGTGCTTTCTGCTTTTAGTGAATCTTATTAAATTTTATTGACACCAAATGCGGGAAACAGATCTAATATTAAACTAACATTACTGTGATAAAGTAGTCATTATTACACAAGTCATTATTCTAGGAAACTGCGACATCATTTCCATAAACTTTTATCACTGTATCTAATTGTATTGATTTAATACCCGCCCTTTAATCATATTAATATGCGCACAGAGCTCTCGTTCCCAAAGTGACTTTTGAAAGGAATCACAATTTCGTTCATCCTGGGTTGATTTTTTTCCCACTTTGTAGAAGTAGAAATTACATAATTATTCATTACGAAACATAAACAAATATCAGTTTGATCATCATGTTTTTTCCCGCCACATCATGTCCTACGGTAAGTGCAGGTCCTCACGGCATTATGCACAACATGTTATTTGTGCGTAAATCAATCGAGCTGTGACAAATGGTGAAGCCCTGAAGTGTGCTGTATAATCTACTGAATTCTCCCAAGGACATGATTCTCACCCTGATAACCACGCCAGAGTGAGTCCTGATCTTCAGGTACATTTCCTTAATCCTATAGAGATGAGTGCAGTGATTTACGGAGTCACCTGTGTAAAAAAATTGCCCAACAGCCGGACGACAGGAAACACAAACATCCCTCTTGTATATACACGCTGATACAGTCTGATTATATATGTATGAAAGGACAGCGACTGCATTTAGACAGTTCTGTTCATCATCACACGCCGGGCTGAGATTCGATTTCGGTGGGACTCGCAGGGAAACAAGCGGAAACATGATGAGACGGGAAATCTCGCCACATGATTAGACACCTGTTATATAAGGCAGGCCGACTTTAAATAAAGTGTAATAATGTGTAATAATCATCTGGTTGGGCGCCAGTGGCGGAGGTCAAAGCACAGCTCCATGCACTTGAGAGGAAAAGCAATTTAAATGCATTCTGTTCATGTGAAAGTAACCTGAGGACACGCAGGTGCAGGAAATGTGTTCGTGATGAGGATCAGCACCCAGAACTCAGCAGCTATCGAGCAAAATATGAACCTATCCCAGCCTTGACAGAGCGCTAATGAAGCCAGGCTGTCTACCCTGACTGAGGACGTTTCCTCTATACCCATACACACACACACACACACACACACTGTCCCACACAGTGTCAGAACAGAACACATTTTTAGACCTTCTTATATAAACTCATACCTAAAGGACACACACATTTTTTTTATGCTTGAACAATTGAAGGACTTAAGGAATGAGCATGGGTTCCCTTATTAATCTGGTTCCTGTAAAGGATTTTTCCACAAGTGTGTGTGTGTGTAGGCTCAGTATATATGTATGTGGTCGGACAATGAAACTGAAACACTGACCAATTTAGTGTTGGAGGTTTCATGGCTAAATATGACCAGCCTGGTGGACAATCTTCATTGGTTGCACATTCCACCAGTAAGAGCAAAGTGTGACGGTTTAATTAGCAGAGTAATAAGCACAGTTTTGCTTAAAATATTGCAATGCACACAACATTATGGGTGACAGAGTTCAGAACAGAACAAATTGTTAGTGCGCGTCTCGCTGGCGAATCAGTGACCAAGACACAAGTCTTTGTGATGTATCAAGAGCCACGGTATCCAAGGTAATGTCAGCATACCACCAAGAAGGACGAACCACATCCAACAGGAGTAACTTTGGTCGCAAGAGGAAGCTGTCTGAAAGGGATGTCCAGGTGATAATCCGGATTGTATCCAAAAAACATAAAACCACAACTGCCCAACTCACTGCAGAATTAAATGTGCACCTCAACTCTTGTCTTTCCACCAAAATCGTTTCTCTGGACCTCGACAGGGTCAATGTACATAGTCGGGCTGCTAAAGCCAAACCTTTGGTCACTCGTGCAAACGTCGGTTTCAATGGTGCCAGCAGCAAACATCTTGTGGACAATGTGAAACATGTATTGTTGTCTGATGAGTCCACCTTCACTGTCTTTCCCACATCCAGGTTACGGTGTGGAGAAACCCCAAAGAAGTGTACCACCCAGAGTGAAGCATGGGGGTTGATCAGTGGTGGTCTGGGCTGCAATATTATGGCATTCCCTACTGTAGGCCCAATACTTGTAGTAGATGGGCGCGTCACTGCCAAGGACTACCGAACCATTCTGGAGGACCATGTGCACCCAATGGTCCAAACATTGTATTCTGAAGGTGGTGCCGTGTATCAGGATGATAATGCACCAATACATACAGCGAGACTGGTGACATGAAAGTGGATTTGAACATCTCCCATGGCCTGCACAGTCACCAGATCTAAATATTATTGAGGCACTTTGGGGTGTTTTGGAGGAGCGAGTTCAACAAACGTTTTCCTCCACCAGCATCACATAGTGACCTGGCCACTATTCGGCAAGAAGAATGGCTCAAAATTCCCAAGACATTCCCTTGACGAGTTGATGCTGTATTGGCCACAAAAGGAGGCCCTACACCATACTAATGAATTATTGTGATCTAAAACCAGGCGTTTCACTTTCATTGTCCAACCTCTGTGTATATATATATATATATATATATATATATATATATATATTATATTCAATCAAAAATGTATATACACTTCAGGAAAAGAAAAACTTGTATAGAAATTTGAATACTCACTCATCTTCTATACCATTTTATCCTTTATAAAAGGTTTGGGGGGGGGGGGGGGTGTACACCCTGGACAGTGTGCCAATCCATCACAGGGCAGACACACACACACAGAATCGAGCCTGGCGGGGAATCGAACCCGGACCTTGGAGGTGCAAGGTGACAGTGCTAACCACTGCACCACCATGCCACCTAAATTCGAACACTATTTATTTTAAATTAAATAGTTTAATAAATAAACAAATTATATTAAAAACAATTGATTTATTGCTATTCATTATATATATATATATATATAATGGGCTGTATATATTATGAATATTATATGAAACAAATTTTTTCATACTATTTCTCTTTTTCTAAATTATAAAGATGGGAGAAAAAAATTTATTCAGTGACGTTTCGCGATTCTTTTGTGTTGCAATTCATGCATCATCACGCTGACTCCAAACTAGATTTTTTAAAAATTACTTTTTTATTTATATACTGTATATGTTTGCATTTAAGATGGTTAAATTGTTGCAGTTCCACTATAATCCTATAGATGGTGCACTCTAAACTGTTCACACATTGGAAGGGAACACAGCGTCTCATGTGGTAGGAGTGGATAGTTTGATCAAATTTGTAACAAAAATAATAATAATAATAATAAGTAAGTGCCATTTCCAAATGACCTGTGATAGAGAATGAATGATAGAGTGAGTGAATTGAACTTTTTTTATATAAATGCATGTACAGAACACACACTTCTTGAATTAACCGATATGTATAGAGTACACATTATCCTCACATAAACTCATAAACTATGTTGTTCCGTCTGCTGCCATTCTAATCAGCTCTAAGCTCTACAAATTCCACAGCCACAGTTGTTCACTCTATATCGCGTGTCTCTTCATATCTTGTTTAAGCTCTCCAGCCTTCATTCTGTTCCTAAATCTGTCTGTGAATCTGCCTCTGCCTGTTTTGGACCTGCTCTCAGCCTGCTCTTAGCTACTAACTCTATAAATCCGTCTACCCGTTCCTCTCAGCAAAATTCCTTTAAAGTTAAATTTGGCCGCTGCATTGTCTGCCCTGTAATATACTGTATGTCAAGCAGATACCTGACGTTTAGGCCTGTTTATTGGAATTGGATTCTGTCTCAGCCTTTGATAAAGCTGTTTACCTGATCTCTGTCTAGTGTTTGCCCTGCGGATTTGGAGTCTGTTTCTGTCTGTCTGTGGATGCTCCAAGTACTCACCGATCCACAGTATGTTCCTGCTTCCTGCTCCACCAGTATTCAGCCACACTAGCAGAGGACTGTGAACTACAACAGACTTCTCACAAAACTCCTGTTCGTACCTGGTGTCCTTGCATTTGGGTTTGTTCCTTTACAGTTTGCTTAAATGAACTCATATATGTATGGGAGACATATACATGTATATGTACTTATATATGTATAGGCGACATGCATTGCTTCTGTAAACTTCTACAGGCATACAGTAGGACCTATACATTTCTTTCATCTTTTATATACTAATTCAAACAAAAAAAATGACAAGTTTGTATAATGACTTTCACCCCCACTCTTAAAATTAAGAGTTGATTGAGATGATACCAGCACCAACTTCCTTGTAGAGGATCTTGGACTCTGCTACATGGTGAACATTCTAGCCTCCTTTATAATGTGTAGAATTTAGGGCACAAGTCTGGGTTTAGTAGTGTTCCAATCCAAGGCTAAGACAAATATTAGCTACATTTCCATGGACGATATTTTGTCAGGCAGCACAGTGATGTAATCAACTTCAGGGTCCGGGTTCGACTTCCACCTCGGGATCTGTGTGCATGGAATTTGCAAGTTCTCCCTGTGCTTGTTGGGTTTCCTCCGGGTACTCTGGTTTTCTTCCACAGTCCAAAGACATACAGATTAGGCTAATTGGTGGTCCTAAATTGACTGTAGTGTGTGTATGTATGTATATGTGTGTGTGCGTGCCCTGAAATAGATTGGCACCATGTCTCCTAGGACAGGTTCCCGGCCCCCGCAACCCTGTACCCAAGATAACGTAACTATTTAAATAGATCAGAGAGAGTTGTTCTCACAGAGTTTACCAATTATGAATTGAAGCTAAATTTACCTCCTACAAACTTGTCAAGTCACCTACATGGCGCAGACATGCAGAAAAAATAGATGTATTACAATAAGAGCGAAACGATCCGATCAAGTGTTTTATCGGAAATATTCACCATCAAAGAGATTATTAAAGTTTACATCACACCTCTCATTCCCATTAAACACTCATTCAGGTGAGGCTGGATCGGACCAGCCTGTTCTGATTCTCTATATGATGCTCATGCAAACACTGGATGGTAATAGGTTTTTATTCATCAGGTTAAATCTCAATCCAAAGCCAATTCGTCACCTCCTGCTAGAGGCAGTTCCTGGAAGTTTGCAGAGTTCATGATGCCTTCAGTCTATGCAAGGTGGTCTCTGAACCAGCAGCCACAAAGCAGCCTCAAAGCATTACTGAGTCGTTGGGTTTGGGCTCTTTTCCTTGTATTCACTCTTGTTTTTCTTGTTTTTTTTTTTTTTTTCAGTGAAGCATGTTCATGCTGTTCTCGCCACAAATATGATTCCAAGTGTAATTCAAGTGAAGCTTGGTGAAAATCAAGGGCTGCATTTAGTGTCTTTTTCTCAGAAACAGCTTCCAAACAACGTGTTATAGAGGTAGTGTTTCCAACTGTTGATTAAGACGCTTGACAAGCGTTCGATTTAGAAAAATACACACTGACGGTCAACAATCTTTAAACCCTGAATTATCTTTATATATATATATAACTCCTAGTAATGGGTTCAAGCTAAAGACTTTAAAATACGAGATTCTAATTAAGATGTAGGTATAAATGAAGTTAAACTGGAGAAAAGTAGATTTGGATCACTCTAATTAGGTGCTTGCAAACCACATGCAGTACACTATGTCTGGGATGGGTGTAAATGCAGATGTGCTTTTTATTAGACATATATATATATATACAGTAAATAAAAGAAATGTTTTGTCTTCACATTGGTCGAACTCACTCTTTTAATGATATCTTTACATTTCATACATTTGAAAACGTGAAACCAGTCAAAAAATCTATGTCTGTATGTCTGTATGTCTGTCCAGCCAGAATTTGTCACAGCATCATGCAAAACTGGCTGAACAGAATTCAATGAAAATTCTGCAGTACTTAGATACCTGCCGGAAGTTTAACTTGCACCATAAGTGAAATCAAAATGTTGAGAAAAATCGATGTTATGAACTGTTATGTGCCGGATTTAAAATACTGTAAGCTATTGATAGGCTACTTTCTTATCCGATTAACGAACAGGAAGTGTATTTGGTTGGCGACGAAAGAAGTACAACTTAGCGTGAACAAGCCGTAAGATACTCAACCTTACGAAATTGGATTTCTTTGTATTAATAAGTTAGGTAGAGTTCTGCCGTACAGAAAGACAGACAGACATGTACATGGGCTTCAACCTGAAATAATAATATCACTGACTACATTAAAGCTGATCAGATTATTTTTAGCTTTAACTTTTTTTTAAACTACTTTTACAAACTCTTTCACTGTGTACTAAGACATAAACACAACCAAAACAAATGCAGAACTGAACTTGAAAACTGGAACTAACACTAGGATTCAGGATTATCTTAATTTGCTGAGCAACCGCGTTAGCTTAAGAAAAGCGTAACCTTTATAAAGGTTCAGTTCTGCATTTGTTTTGGTTGTGTTTATGTCTTAGTACAAAGTGAAAGAGTTTGTAAAAGTAGGAGCATTCGGATCCATATCTATCTATCTATCTATCTATCTATCTATCTATCTATCTATCTATCTATCCATCCATCCATCCATCCATCCATCGAAACATATCCATGGTCCCTTAAGTACCTCACATGGTTTAGAAGTCGGATTGGATATTGGAACAGACACACGGGTACCTCGTGTGTCAGTGATGTTGTAATGTTAGCAAATTACTTTACTATAATATGGTATTTGCAAAGCATCCAAACTCCTTCACATCCACATTCACAGGACAGATCTTAGCAGGATTTTTTTTACTCTTTTGGCCGCTTTCCAATGTAATATTTCAGTCAATTGCTGCTGTTGTGTATTTTTTTGTGGAGCTGGTTTTTATGTATGCACATTTATTAGCATCAACAGCATGTTCCCAAGTGGTCCTGCCAAAACAACCGAGTTTGAGTCCCACTCAGGCTGGCACTTTGGTATTAATATTATTTTGAAATCGTATTTGCAACATTGTTTTTATTTGTAACGTGATCTCATCGTCTTATAGTTAACGATGCTCCGATATCAATCCATCAAAGTCATCCTGATTTCCGTAAGGTGGACAAATTATCTCTAAAATTCCTGCTGGAGTGGTGTGATCTCAAAACTGTTGTCTGGAATAAAAGTCAATAAAAGTGTCCCATTGAACAAAAGTAAAAAATAAATTTAAAAAAACGGTGGCTTAGTGGTTAGCACTGCTGCCTTGCACTTCCGGGTTCCAGGTTCGATTCCTGCCTTCGATTGAAGCAGTTTACTTTATGGACCCTTCTCTTAAAGGGTGCCAATATTTTGAGCTGGCTGTGCAACACCTGACTTCTGAAATACCACTAAACCCCTTAGTAAAGCAGAACAACTCCTGGATCCGGATTTCCAGTAGGAAGAGTTACGCTAAGACGCCATCTCGCATTGAGGAAATAACTCTAAACGGATACAATCCCCGTGTAATTCCAGCATCCTGTTCATAAGTGGCCTTCACGTGGCAGCTCTTCATACTAACAGCTGCCAAAGCCACATCTGCTTATACTAGAGATGTCATATTACGGAGTTTAGAGGTTCTCCCTAATGAGGAATGAACAGCTGGAAGAGAAAAAAAAAGAGGATGGTGGTGGAGTCGGTATCCTTTTTAGAATTGGAGACGGTAGAGTAATGACATGGAAGACATGGTCTTAATCAGTCTCGCAGTCCAGGTCTGGCTCACACTGGGACACAGTGGTATATTTCTCATTCCTCAAACTGGTCCTTGCCAAGACAATTAAACTTTACTCAAACTTTAAAGAGCATTTATCATGTTTGTACGCACCGCCGCTACAAATTCTTCCAGCTGAGGTAGAGCCCGCATACGGGAAAGCTAATTAAACTGGCTGGAGGAAATCTGGAAACATTAACTGCAGGCTGCTTGAAACACCTGCTTCATAACCTGCGCTGGAAAAAAGCATAGGAAAAAGACTGAACATATTGGAGAAATATAAATATACCAGTTGTGGTTCCTTCACCAGCCTCTGGAGCCTGGAGCCTTAGGGCATGAGGCGGACTACACCCTGGATGGGGTGCCAGTCCATTGGAGGGAACACACATACAGTGCTGTACACACAGACTCACACTCTCATTCACACACTACAGGAAATTTTGGAACACCAATTAGCCTAATTTGCATGTCTTTGGACTGTGGGAGGACAGGGACACGAGGAGAACATGCAAACTCCATGCACACAGATCCCAAAGCGGGAATCGAACCCGGAGCCTAATGGTGAATCTCTCCAATTTAATAGGAGAAATGAAATGTCATAACATACGATTAAAACAAACCATCCATTAAATTATTAAGGATACAATTTCTTGTTGTATTGACAGATCATTTTGCTTCCTTTGGGAGATAAATGCTTCAAACTAGCAGAAGGATCCGCCAATAGAACAGGAAGTGTACACTTAAATCCAGGAATAAGCGTAATAAGCTTATATATGGTTTACTGTAACCTTAAATTAAAATGTCAGATATATTTGACTAGATTCATGATACATTCCATTTCTAGCACATCACAGTGAATGGGTTATTTTAGGCTAGGTTAGGTAATGGCGGCATGGTGGTGTAGTGGTTAGCACTGTCGCCTTGCACCTCCAGGGTCGAGGGGTTGATTCCCGCTTGAAGTCTGTGTGGAGTTTGCATCTTCTCCCTCTGCTTGGTGGGTTTCCTCCCACAGCCCAAAAACACACAGAATAAGCTAACTGGTGTTCCCAAATTACCTGAAGTGTGTGTGACCTGCAGTGGATTGGCACCCTGTCCAGGATTTAGCCCTAAGCCTCCTGGGATAGGCTCCAGGCCCCCCCGCGACCCTGTATACAGGATAATGTGGTATAGAAGACGAGTGAGGCTATGTTACGTTATTTATACCCACAGGTAAATATATTTTGTAGTAAAATGATAGTACAATGTAATCGATCCATTCTTGACTTTTATGTTTGAATTTTGAATTTCAAAAAACATATAAAGCAAAATAGAACACAGCAAAATAACAATGCAATCCATGATACAGTACATGATACAAGTGCTCAAGGCTCCACCGCTCAGGGCATATCATAAATCTAATCAGTAAAAATATTAAATGCACTCTATAAAATTAATAAATAATTAGATACCTACAGTAAATAGCTAAAACATAAATAATACCCCTACATCTTAATCAGCACAGATAGTTTTAGTATTTGTTGTCTCCTGCATTCAGTTTGCTTCAATTTATTTGTATAGCGATTTTAACAGTGGTCACCGGATTATATATATATAAATCTGGAAAATTTACGAACGATATAAGTATAATTATTTATTATCAGTTTGTCCCTGATGGGGAGACGGTGGCAAGGAAAGAACTGCCTGAAGAGGAAGGAAACCCGATAAGAACCAGACTCAACTGGGAACCCATTTCAGTGATACCGGATAGTACAACCACAAGTCATCAGTCCCTGCTAAATCTGTGTGCTTTAAGGGTGAACGTTCAATAAACTTGGAACGGTGTTTAAGTTAATATTTTACTGAGGGCTCGGGTAGAAAACGCATTCATTTAACAGCGCTCTGAACTAACGTACTGTACTTTGACATCTTTTTCTTGTGTAAGCAGAAGCCAGTGGAGCATTAAAGTGAGATAAACAGCGAGTCTGTCTAAAATCTCGCTAGCTACAGTATAATTTTCTCATATAACACATGTCACTATTTGATCAAGTTGCACCGCTGTTGAAAAACTGCCCTAAGCCTCGACTCAATCTGTAATCTAAAACCGGGTGTCAGAATATTGCCCCGCCACAATGTTCCTGCTTTAAATATAGTTTCACACTACATGTCAAACGTCGTCTCTATGGCAGACTGTATATCGCAGTATTCACATTTTTTACCAAAAAGGTAAAAACGACTGTCGAGAGCCGTGAGAAAATGACAGGACTTAGAACATATCCCACACAAACACAAGGAGAACATTCAAAAACTCCACGCAGACATAGGATCAAACCTCAGACCCCAGAGCTGTGAGGCGCGAACGCGTCATACTGCCTACACAGAAATAATTCTGTTTCAAAACATTGAACAGCCATAAATAAGTTAGCAAAGTACAAATGAGACGGGAAAAAAACCTTTTGGAGAATATGTGCTGCAAACCAAATCAGTACTAAATAATAACCTACTTAACATCATATACGATCCCTATATACTATACTATACTATACTATACTATACTATACTATACTACCATTCTAACAAATATTTCATAATGAGACCTTCATTTTGGCTTTTGCGTGGCTTCCAGCTGTCACAAGATTGCCATCTAGAGAAACCAATTTATTTATTTTTTGGCTTGTTCCCCACCCATCATCAGTGCACTCCCACACTTCTACTACTACTCGGAGACACCCGTGATTGGCTGTAGATTGATGTAAGAGCACTAAGTGCCTCCCATCCCTCCCCTCTGAGCGATCTGAACCAATCAGCTCTCTCTAGGCTCCCGGCTGCGAGAGGCTACAGCATCACCCAGCATTCGAACTTGTAATCTCCGGATGATAGGGCGAGTACTTTATCGCTGCACCACTTGGCTTAGAAACCAACATTATAACCACAGGTCACAGGACTCACCTTCTGTCACTATTCCCACTTGTGTTTTTTTTTTTATCTCAGTAATCTAGGCCACAAGAGTTAGATTTTTGGTCCCCGTGAACTCGAAAAGCTTTTTTAAAATTAATTAATTTATTATTATTATTATTATTTTTTTTATCTCTGGTGCTCTTTAAAATTAGTCCTGATGAAACACCTTACTGATATATGCATGGTCTGTCTCAGAAAAAAGCTGCCTTTTAGAAGGGTCAAGTTATGGCTGGTATCCATCAAAGAAGATAACTAAGGTTGCTGAAATTAAATTAGTGGAATTGGGTTATGACACACTGAACAGCAGTGTGGCCGTACAAAAACCACTTGTTAGTGAGACAAATCGGGAAGAAGGCTTCAGTTTGCTAAGGAGCATAAAGACTGGAATTTGGAGCATGTGGTCTGATGAGTCCAGATTGACCCTATTCCAGAATGATGGGTGTGTGTCAGGGTATGAAGGGAAGTGCATGAAGCGATGCACCCTCATTGCATAGTGGTCACTGTACAGGTCTCTGGAGGCAGTGTTATGATCTAGCATTGCTTCAGTTGGTCAGGTCTAGATTCATCAACATTATGTGGCGATACAATGAAGTCAGCTAATTACCTGAATGTACTGAATGGCCAGGTTATCACATCGAATGGAGTTTTTCTTTCCTAATGGCACAAGCGTATTCCAGGACTCAAATTGTGAAAAAGTAGTTCCAGTGGGGCCATGAGGAATCATTTTCACACACGAATTGGAGACCACATTGCGTCCAGTAATCATAGCTAAGTGCAGTCAAATGGAATGTTAGAGAGCGAGATTTATCTTTTTTAGGTCAAGTAGAATAAAATAAGACTGGGATGCTAAAATCTCCTCACATTTTACATATTGTACTGGTCTTCAATACGAGAATGATTCCTCGTGTGAAAAAATCTACATGGGTGTCAGTTGTTCTTGCTCTGTTAGCTGCTCCCATTAGGGGGTTGGATTTCCGATCCGCACAATTTGATATTGGCACAGGTTTTACACCAGAACCCCTTCCAGTTTCTGATCAAGGTGTGGAAGCAGCACCGTGGGTGCCCTGCAAACCCAGTAGCTGGGTATATAGCATTGGCTGGGATGCTAACTCAGAAAGCAAGAAGCCTACTAGTGAGCCACTAATGCCTATAGCAGGGGTGTCCAAATCCAGTCCTGGAGGGCCAGTGTCCAACACAGTTTGGTGCTTCTTCTTCTCAAACACAAGCTGATTTAACTAATCTGTTAATTACTAGGTTCAGTGGGTGTATTTAGGTGTTGGTGAATTACAAACTGAGCTGGTCACTGGCCCTCCAGGACTGGATTTGGACACCCCTGGCCTATAGTGTCGTTACAAAAGGAAAATAATAATTCAATAAAATAAAAAAACACAGCAAATGGCTGGGCGGCATGTGGTTAGCACCTCGCCTTGCGCCTCCAGGGTCTGAGTTTGCCTCCTGGCCAGGTTCGATTCCCGCCTCTGTACTGTAGGCATGGAGTTTGCATGTTCTCCCCATGTTTGGTGGGTTTCCCCCGAGTTTCCTCCAACAGTCCAAAGACATGCAGATTAGGGTAATTGGTGTTCCCAATTTGCCCATAGTCTGTGAATGAGTGTGTGTATGTGTGTGTCCTCCGATGGATTGGCACCCTGTTCAGGGTGTACCCCGCCGCATGCCCTAAATCTCCAGTGATAGGCTCCAGGCCCCCCCGCGACCCTGAATACAGGATTAAGCGGTATAGGCGATAAGTGCGAGTGAGAGCAACTGGATGAACATTCTAATGATCTGAATCTAATCTGAACTGAATCTAATGATCTTCATGCACAAATGTGACGTTGGAATTCCACAATCAATTGTTTGGAAGGAATAATCCTTTGTAAAAGCAAACCTCATGTCCGTAAACAAGCCCTGACTCAAGGATTAATCCCAAACTACCTTAACTTTGAAAGCGCACTACAGCCGTTAGCAGTCACTCTCCTCTACGCTCCTCTCCTCTCCGACGCATCTGCACACTCAGCAATTTTATAACATGAACATTTTTATCGTTGACAAATTTTCTGTGCTGTTCCATTTATACAGTATACAACACATTATTAATTGCCAGAGAGAGCTGGAGCGCTCATACAAGAAAGAAGAGAAGAACTTATTTACTGGTGCCAATATGAGCAGCCATGTTTGTATGAACATATATAATGAGGAGCCAATGTAAATTCTGTAAAACCCTGTCTACAGACTAAATGATGCATCTTTATTTACCATAATTATACCTTATCAGACTTTATAGGGAGCACGGTGCATGACAACACATGATGGATCGTCATACTCATCTCTCATTACTTAAAACTGAACTAAAAGCCCTGGCTCGTTACCCGAGATGGCCTTGATCAAAATAAAGTGGCGAAATTCGACAGAGCATAGAACACTCTGGATAAAAGCATCAGCTAGATTAATAAATAATAAAATTACTACCTTGGATGTACTGTATGAGAAATCTTTCTTTCTTTTTTTTTTTTTGGAGCGATCAAAGCATGGATACGCAGGGACAACAGAGAGAGACTCAAAGAGTTTGTTCACAAAAGATTCTTTCAAGTGCGTACAGCCTTATTTTATAGTGCACTAGATCATAATGAATCCTGACAGGGACATTACTTACGTCCACAAGGATGGGATGACCATAAACATTTTGGATGTTTTCTGTGCTAAAAGAAAAGTTGGCAGCTTCACAAGTTTGATATAATTATCACTCGAGTGAGCAGCCTCTAATGGGCTCCCTTTCGCAAAAAAAAAAAAAAAAAAAACAGACATCCGTCGATGCATAAAAAGATTTCCAGCTAAATTAGAACTTGTGTTTACAACAGAAACAAGATTATTGTCACCTTATATTGCAATTTTCACCTCAACTTTGTAAAATTTAAACCATATTGAGGAACCGACTCACTTTAATAGGAGTAAAATAATGCCTAGTGATATTAGCGTTAATGACGACTAGCTAGTTATATAAACCCATCAACCATTAACACATTAACAATGAGTATTAATTATACAACAGTTCGTTATCTGGTCGGACGAGAGGCATTATACGAGTGGTGATAATGAAGTATGACAGCGCTAATTGCACTAACTGTCGGTCGCAGCATGGGTGAAAGCAGGTTTGTACGATCCACAGTTCTGCAGAGAGGGGAGAGCAGCTGCCTGCCAAAATTCGAGATTCGACATTCAGGCACATTTTGCTTCGAAGTCGTTCCGAATTGCCTCTGAACCTCTCGTGCTCTTTTATTTACAAACGCAAAGCTAACTAGCTTCTAACACAAGGCTGAGTCCCAAATCCCTGATCAAGGGCACTATTTAATGTGTGGAACAAAGGATTATACGCCATACATAGCGCGCTAGATTTCAATTTCATGCTCTCTGGGTTTCGACCCCAAAACCTGGAAGGTAACGGAGCTGTGGTGATGCGTTGTGGCGCTCGCTCTCATGTCTCTTGAGCAAGGCCCTTAACCAGCAACTGCTCAGATGTACTGTATAGTGAGATTAAAACTGGATAAGAGTGTGTGCCAAATGCTTAAATGTCATGTGATATTGCTTAATAATACAGCAGTAAACTGGTGACAGGATCATGGGCAACATAAGGCCCATCTATGCTCATGGGGATCAAAGACTAGCTCAGGGTTCCCAAGTGGCATAGGGACAAAACAAGTCAATGCTGAGCACGACAGAAAGACACCAGAACAGCCATTACACCACAGCCTGCCATGTATGAGGCTTAGCAGGCATTTCTTACATTCTAGTAACCCTCTTCTATATTGTCACGAGGTGAGAAAGTTAGCGAAACTTTGAACACTGATAACATTCTTTTGCTAGCACTAGTCTTCCTCATGGGCGCTAGCGTTATTTCTACTAATCGAGAGCTCATTTAGCACTGTTAAGAGTCTGTCACATTAGCTTTGACAAGATAGTGAAGTATTTGACCCCTGTGGACATTTTAAGCTTTTTTTTATTCCACTTCACAATATTTCTTTCTTTAACGTTTCCTCATGAACTGTATTTCATTCCACTTGGCCTTTAATTATTCCCGGTGTATCTCTGGGATTATAGATGTGCGTAAATCCATCATGTAGCAACAATTCCATAGACTGTGTGTGCACTGTAAACACAAATAAGTTGGCAAAACTCAAAAAAAATTTCGTAATCAGTTACATAATTTTTTTTAAGTAAAGATGTTTCCAATTTTAAGTAAACAGAACTATCCGTTTTTGAGTTTGCAGTACTCATTCATATTAATCGTCCTTTACTTGCATTATCGAGTAGCCTAACTCATACTATTTAATAGCAATTACAATATATATATATATTTGTTGTTGCAAATCAAATAAATTGTTGTTGGTCTTTCGGCTGTTCTTGGCAATGGGTCACTAGTTGTTGGGAATCGAACCCAAACCTTTCGTGTGGCAGACAAAACACCTACCACTGAGCCCCCAGTGTCCTATTGCCTTGATGACGTCAGACACAAAATCGCTAGTCTGAAAGATTTGTGGATGTATGGTGGAACTTTAAGGTGACAGTTACTGTTACCTAAATACTTACAGTTACTTAAAATATCGAATTTGTTCAGCTAACTTGAAACGTGTCAGTTCTACAAACTCATGAATACCAAAAAGTTCTAAATACTCATCAAGTTAATTTGAATTAATTGTAATTATTTAACAGTACTCAATATGTTTAATCACTTCAAGCATTAGGTTTTGCAGTGTGAAAAGATTTTGTTGTTGTTGTATTACATTCTATAAAACGACTATTAGAAATAATAATAACCTGTCTGAACTGACAGGTTGGTAAAAAAAAAAAAATCATTAAATCTCCTAGGAAGTGAAATTTCAGAGAATAGACATAGTAGGAGGCACAGAGGCGAAGTGGTTAGCACTGTCGCCTTGCACCTCCACGGTCCGGGTTCTATTCCCGTCTCTGGTGTCCTCCAGGTACTCCGGTTTCCTCCCAGCATACGGGTTAGGCTGATTTGCATTCCCAAATTGCTGTAGGGTGTGAATGAGCATATGTGTGTGTGTGTATGTGTGCAATGGGTCGGCACAAACAGGGTGTACCTCGCCTCATGCCCTAAGGCTCCTGGGATAGGCTCCAGGCGCCCCGTGCCCCTGTATACATGTGTCCATGTTGGAGAGTAACGCATACTCTCGATCAGTCATAGTTGTTGGTAAATATTATGGATTATCTGTCAGGATGGAAACAGGACACCTGTAGTTGTACTCTACACCTTAGCACTTCAGCATCTGTCTCACACCCTGATGCTATTTTTTGCCATCTCTCATACTCATTTGAAGAAAAAAAAAACACATAGTGTTCTCTACAAAAGCAGGTGTCTTTTATCAAAGCAAGTGTCTTACTGCCACAACCCTGACGGAATCAGTCCCGTGGAGAACGAGGCTTGCTTTTGGAAGTAGAATTTACTACTGATGTAACGGTAAACAGAACTGCACAGGGTTGAAATTGCAATACAATACACAACCACTCTAGTGATTTAACAGAACGCTATGTGATTTTTATAACACTTTTCTGAATCAAGTATTTAAAATTTAAACAAACTCTGGAATATGTTGGTAATCTCTATATAGATAAACATCACAAATTCAAGCTCATACTGCGGCACATTTACATGTAGCCCTTAAAGCTCAGAACATTTGACCTACTTTTTTGTTTAGCAGTTGTCACGGATGCATCAGTGACTGCCACTTTATACATCAATGACTGCCGCCTTATACATCAGTGACTGCCCCTTAAGGCCTGCTTTCCAACTCCTGACGGCGGCCGCACCCAAGAAGGGCTGAGCAGGGCCGATGGCCACGAATGCGAGAGCAGCATTAAGGAGCCTGCAGTCGGCCCATATGTCAGCTGGGCATTGCCCCTGGGTGCACCTCCTCACTTATTTCCTCCTCTTCTTTCCTTCCTCTCTCCTTAAAATCCCTTCCATTTTCCCGTAGGACGTCTCCCCGTGTCTGTGGTGCGCGCAGAGTGAAAGATCCTACACTGATTTTTTAATAAACATACACAGTATAGGGCCCAGGATTGTGCAATATAGAGTGACATATCTTTTTCCAGCACAAAGAATGCAATATAATGAACTGAACTCTATCCGGAAACCCATGCGCAGTCCGATGTCTGAACCCATCCCCCCCTCCAAAAAAGTTCTTTGTATTCAAAGCACGATTTTGCAGGTGCAGAATTTTCAGATTATAGGGCTAATAATTTATTAATAAAAATCTCTATAATAAAAATGATAATAACTTGACTAATACAGGTAAATGTTAAAATTTTTAAATCATACTGATTTAAAGGATTTAATTTGTAAAGATTAATTATGTATTAATTATGAAACAACAGAAGCATGCTATCTCCGTCTGAATCATGATTATTAACTTTATATTATTATCTGATATTCTAGCTATATCACACATTTATGGGAATATCTAGTTCCTCTATATATGAGAAAAAATACTGTCTTACAGCAAAATGAGATGATGCCATTTTTGCAGTTTTTTTTTTTTATGAAGCAAAAATGTATTGCAAACTGATATTTGTGATATACTGAGAATATTCTGTGCTTGTTTTCTTTGAGTCACAAAGATGTTAAAAAGCACCAATGGCGAAATATTGTCTTAAAATTGTTTGGGTTATACAGTATGAGTGTACATTGTGCAGTTGTGTTTGTGGTTGAGAAATAGAGAACAAATAATATGTCGGTTGAGTTTGAATAAAAAATATAGCAAACGCATGCTTTGATTGGGATTTTGTAGTAATTCAAACCGGTCGAAAATTAGACAGATAGTTGAAGATCATGAGAACCATTATAAGCAGTACAAAGACTTTATTTAAGTTTCAATTCAGTACATGATAACAGCTCCCTATCACAGTCCAGTTGCGCACCGTTTACCTTCTGTTCATGTATCAACTGACCGCGTGTCTGTCAGTCGTCCCCTAAGACTATAACATTACAGTAATAGCAGACAGAACCGGACAAAGCAAATGCAACAGCTTTCCAAGCACAGCATGTGCATCCCATGTCTGTTGTAAATAAGTATCAGTAAATAAGTACAGTAGATACCATTGTGTTCAAACAACATTTAAATCTCATAATGTACAATTTCACAAACACTGGGGACACTACGGGTTCCTGCTTTTCCACTTGGACTTCCAAAAACCCTTTGAAGACATTTAAACCACTCGCAGCAGCCGGCAAGTTGCACAGGAAGCATCTTTGTTTCACTGATAATGTGACAGAAAGAAGCGATTCAACTGGCTCATCATGAACCGTCGAAAATCATGTGGCTACGAGTCGTGCTTCACTCAAGCACAGACGTTTCAAACTTTTTAAACACGGTTATAGAGCGGTTTTCAGATAACATTTTCACAATTTTTACTTGTGTGTCTAGGATTAATATTGTGCCAAAATATGCCAAAATGATTAAATGTTAAGTAAAAAATTACATACAGTAAATCATGTCAAATTGTTCATATTGTATGTTTCCTGGCCCTTGTAACATCGTACACTGCTATTTTGACCAAAAAGTTTGCATGACAAATGGATGGATTGAAAATGTGCATTAACAGAAAAGCTACTTAAAAACACTTAAAGACACTTAAAATGAGTTGTCTGGCGAGCAAAATGCATAGGGCCTTGAAGTGTTTCCATTAACAAGACAAGAGTTTTGCTTCGCATTTAATTTGAACACTGTAAGCCCTAGCCACCCATACTTCGGGTAGTTGCCCTGAAATAGGCCACTTTGGGTCGAAAAATTCATAACCCATGCCACCTGACACACCTATACTGAGTTTTAAATAACTATTATATACTTTGAAATAATTCAGTAATCATTAAAATACAGTACGTTACCCATGTAGATTTCATGCTTCTGTTTTTTCACTTGGACCTAGAGCAGCATTTTTTTTAACTGAAAAAATGTAAATTATACTATATCTCTCATCGGCCAAGAGCGCCTGTCTGAGACCGAAACTCCCATAGTGTACGGTGAGGACAAACCTCCCTATTTAACATCCACGCCATACCTCATCGATCTGCTAACCAGAGTTCAGCGCTCTTCTGGACAACTCGAGGTCCTCGGAAAACCACCGACCGCCTCTCCGCGAGAGCCCACTCTATTTTTCCGCACATTTTCTCGCAGCAACTGTTGTCAGCTTTCCTGTGATTTTAGCAGTCGAAGCCACATGCTCTTTGCTGTTGGACGAGTTCCACCTGGCAGTCCGAGGCTCAGCGCTGACAGATTGGTAAAGGCGAGAGCTGGCACCAGAAAACCACATTTATTTTTGATTCCTCGAACAATAGGGGAGAAACCATATGCTAGTCAGGCATTGTCCTAATGGCAAAGCGGCAAGTTTGGCTGTGTTTGCTTTCCCTCACATGGCTCAGGGGCAGATGGGAACAAGGCACCACCACTCTATGTCTGTCGTGCACGTCGCAGTAACATGCTTTTAATTCATCACCAGGAAAGTTGAGGCTGCATTGTGTTAAACCTTAAAAGCAAGCGATGGTTAGAAAATATCCAACATGTTACAATGCTAACAGACCGGTTTATACAGTACGGGGTTTGAAAATGAGCTAGGTAATATTTAATGGCTATAGAACTTGGAGAAGCATCCCATGGTGCACCATGGTGCATTCCTTTGGGGCTGCGCAAAGCATCGCACGCTGGAGGGCTTGGAGGCATGGAGATTCAGAAGGTTCTCAGCAATATCCCAAACAACGTCCTTCAGAGAACTGTGCGTTCCATCACCGGAAGCTGGTTGACGCCATTGGTTGACTGGATGCTTATCCTGTCCTGTGATTGGCTGGTTGAGTTGATGATCAGGCTGAACGTTTGTTTAGAGTTACCTGTCTCCAAGTGAAGTGTAGTGATGGTGTTTATAGCTGTTTAGAATCTATTATAATTGGACACACAGATGAACTGTGCAAATTTTCCTTTATGGTTAGTTATCATTGATTTGTATTGTTGTTCTGGGTCCAACCATGCAAATGAGAAACAATAACTATAACAGATACAAAGTAAAGAAAGTTTCGTTTAACAAAAGGGTCTCCGCGCACAATCCCGTAAGCGTTATCTGACTCCGTTCCTCCTGACTGCAGACGAAGGTTCTCTGAGCCCACAATCACACTATATGATGGATTATGAGTCCTGTTTAACATCTGACAAAGACAGATCAGGAGACAGGAGACTGGCAATATTCTTGATGTTCGAGCACGCTTGGAGCATCTTCACCAACATGAGTCTGACATTAGTAAATCTAGAGCGGCTTCGTCTCAAGATAAGAGCAGCGAAAAAAGAGAGACGCAGAGAAAATAGGAGATAAGAAGAGCCAGACAGCGCTATCACCTCTGACCTTGGTATGTTCTGATATCCACCATACTGCGACATAAGGAACGACATAGTCAGTATTTGACACAGAGGGTGAGGATTGAACAGTGACTGAAAAAAGGGAAATAATTTATAGACAAATATTCTTTCAATACATTTTTATTACAATGGCAATAGCCTAGTTTCCTTGGAGAGGCTAGAGGATAAATGAATGCTATGATATGATGCAAATACATATAAAAATGACCTGACATGATATACTGTATCACATGATATGATCTATGATGTGACACGACATATGACATACCGTGCCTGGCATGACATGATATACAGTATGATCCAGGCCTGTCCTGTTTTATCCAGTGTAGTGCTTTAATCGTCTAAAACTTAAACAGATACTCTGCGCAGCTACAGTATAGACTAAATAAATGCCATCCTGTTGGCATGTATTCCCGCAGAGATTTCCCATCAGTCCTGTCACCTGAATTCAAGTTTTCGGGGGCTTTAATTAAAAGCAGCAACATCCCTTCTGATCAGCCGGGCACGGTGCTTCTTAATTGCCGTGATATAAGTCAGACTTAATAACTCCAAGAATGCCTTCATCTGAAACGCTCCTATCAGCATCGGCCCAGTGTAATTAATAACAGACCGGCTGCATTAATATGAGGAGCCACATCTCATCTCTTCTGCTGATAAGCGTCACGCCTCTGAAGTAGAGAGAACAAGAGAGAGAGAGAGAGAGAGAGATGGAGCACAGCCAGTTTCCCCTTCCACAATTCCTCCTCTATCTACTGACCCAGTTCAACAGCGCCACACTTTAAGTTTAAATCAAATTTTAGCAGGGCGCCGGGGGTCACGCGGGTTCGTGAGGCGTGAAGTGAGGAAAGGAGGTGGGGAAAGAGGAACGTCCAGTCACTACTGGTGCTGAGGCAAAGGTGCTGCGTGTGTTGATTAGATGCAGCTATGATTACTGGAGCATCGAATAACTTTCAGAGACAAATAAGGGAAGCAATTTGGCATCATCCGATTGGACGCGTCGCTTTGTTAACCCGTATGCTTTCTAACAACGAATTTGCTCTGCACACTCACACATGAAGTGCACAGGCCACCAAATCAACGTAAAGTCTAATGAAGAAACCGATGCCAAGAAGAAACGGATTCAAATTTTCAGATCACATGCTCAACAAGAAAGTAGCATGGTGGCTTAGTGGTTAGCACTGTCGTCTTGTACCTACAGGGTCCAGGGTCGATTCCCGTCTCTGAGGGCTTGGATTTTGTTTTGGCTTTTGGATTTTGGCTCGGGTTTCCTCCGGGTACTCCGGTTTCCCACAGTCCAAAGACATGCAGACGTTCCCAAATTGCCTGTAGTGTGTGAATGAGTGTGTGTGTGTGTGTGTGTGCCCTACGATAGATTGGCACCCTGTCCAGGGTGTACCCCGCCTTGTGCCCTAAGTGTCCTGGGATAGGCTCCAGACCCTCCCGCGACCCTGAATACAGAATACAGCGGTATAGACGATGAGTGAGTGAGTGAGTGATGAACAAGCAGCATGAACTAGGCAAGACGAGGAAAGTAGAAACAGGATCAAAGCCAGGTGAACAGACTGAAATCAAGGCTTGGTATTGATCGGCAGAAAGCACACACAGCATCCACATCACAAACTGTGAGTAAGGGTGGATGTAATATGGATATTGATTAGGTAGACACAATCACTACAGAAGTAAAAAAAAAAAAAAAATCTTTTTTTACATCTATATACAGTACAGACCAAAAGTTTGGACACACCTCATAATTCAAAGAGGTTGAATTTGTATTATGGCAAGAAAAAAGCAGCTAAGTGAAGAAAAAAACGAGTGGCCATCATTACTTTAAGAAATGAAGGTCAGTCAGTCCGAAAAATTGGGAAAACTTTGAAAGTGCAGTCACAAAAACCATCAAGCGCTACAAAGAAACTGGCTCAGATGCAGACCGCCCCAGGAAAGGAAGACCGAGAGTCGCCTCTGCTGCGGAGGATAAGTTCATCCGAGTCACCAGCCTCAGAAATCGCAGGTTAACAGCAGCTCAGATCAGAGAGCAGGTCAATGGCACACAGAGTTCTAGCAGCAGACACGTCTCTAGAACAACTGTTAAGAGGAGACTGTGTGAATCAGGCCTTCATGGTAGAATATCTGCTAGGAAACCACTGCTAAGGACAGGCAACAAGCAGAAGAGACTTGTTTGGGCTAAAGAACACAATAAAGAACACAATAAAGAAAACTCTTTGAATGAGAAGGTCCAAACTTTTGGTCTGTACTGTACATCTACATATACATCTGGATAATTTATTAACAAAATAATAATAATTATCATTAACAAAAATGTTATTTAAAAACAATATGAAATGGTATTCTGTTTTAGACCTACACTGATACTGATATTTAAGAATTAATAATCATATTGTGACACTAGATTAGACAAAACTGTGCTAAGCTGTACTATAAACACAAAGATTCATGGTAAATGACCAGCAATTCATAGATGAGTTGGAATTCTTATACCCAAGCACAACACAGAAGGCAGGATTTCCCGTAAAAAGATGAAGAATACAGTAAATCTCCAACATCCGAACGAGTTCTGTTCAGAGAACACAATGTCTAATGCAATGGACTATACACAGTATAAAACTAAATGTTCCATGATCTAGTTTTTTAGAATCGTGTCGATGGTTGAACAATTCATGTTAAAATAACGAGCAATGTCTGCCATCTCTTCACCTCGCTCCGTCGTCTCAATGATTTTTACATCGTTATTGCTTGCCGCTTCATAGAAGTACCAGCTTAATCGCCGCTACATCCTGGGATTCACGCTGCACGCATGTGACAATGTACGCCGGACATGTTATCCGCGATTTACGCCGATTCAACATGTTTCGCGAGTGCATGTTCGTATCTCCGAAAGTTCGTAACTCGAATGTTCATATGTATGGTAGGGGACTTACTGTACTACAAACCTAACCTCAGTTACACTAGTAAAATATTAACCTTTGTTAATGACAATCTACAACTGATTCTTACAATGTTATGCTAAATTGGACTAAAACCTACATTAGTCCCACCTACATGCTTTTGGATTCTGACCTATCAGAGACAAGCTGAATTCTTGTAACTAGTCATAACACAGAAGCGGGAATTTCCTAACCGTACACAAGCTTGCTAACACTTTTACGTTTTAAGTTTTTTTTTTTTTTTTAACTTAATTTCTAAATTAGTACGACCTAATAAAAAAAGTGATTTTATAAATTGTCTAACTCTATCAAATTTTTTTCTGGTCCTTTCTCCATTTAGTGGTTCAGTTACATCTTATTTGCAAATAGACTGTGCAACATTAAAACATGATTTCATCATTACATCTATTTCAGCGTTGCTATGGAAACGTTTGATTTCCTAGTTCAAGGAGCCGAACAGCATTGAGAAGAGTCTCGGAGTCAGTCTTTTGTAATTACTGTACTGTAATTCCGACGTGCCAGGAACACTTCCCAGTCTGTCACTACTACACTACGTCTGCTAACTTCAGTGAATATATCAAACGCACAGCGCTGACAGATGCACTAAACATATCAAAGAATCTCCAAAGCTCTCGCTACATATCTCTCAGTGTGTCTACAAGAGCTCGAAAACAGTACGTTTTCCTCAAAACAATCGCCTTCCCAAGGCATTACAGGCACATCAGTATCAGAAGAGAATCTGGCAGGTTTTTTTTTTTCTGTTTAAAACAAGTGGAAAAGGTTTTACAGACGTTGCATCAGAACTACGTGCTTTATTTAACAATGTCGGATCTTTGAAACACAGTCTTGATTTTCTGTTTCTGAAAGGATATTAGATTCCCTCAGCTCAGTTGTTGAACAAATGACGAAGACAGGTTGTTTTTCTTACACCAGAAATTAACATTAATGTTGAGAAATGAATAAGCTAACAAACAATGATTACTTTTTAGCATACATGTGCAAACTGGAGCCACAAGTTCAGCACCACTAACACAAAGCTAGATTTGAAGTCAGACTTTACCAATCCTATTCCAGTTAGATCAAATCCAATAGATGACAAATCCAAGCGAGTGACTGGAATCATTCCTCAAGCCATTCCTGTGGTAACTGTGGTCTGATGTTTCGCAACTTTAGCTCTTTCCAGCATTTAGCTTCAATTTCCTCTATGACGCACACAAAAAAAAAAAAAATCGCAGCACAGTGGTGTAGTGGTTAGCACTGTTGCCTTGCACCTCCTGGGTTCGGGTTTGATTCCCGTCTCTGTGTGCATGTTCTCCCCATGCTTGTTGTGTTTCCCCCGGGTACTCCGGTTTCCTCCCACAGTCCAAGGACATTACTGCAGGTTAGACTTACTGGCATTATCAAATTGCCTGCAGTTTGTGAATGCGCGTATGTACAGTATGTTGACCGGATGTCCTGCTACGGTTGTAAAATGAGAATAAATACAACGGTCACCATTGGGTTCCATGGTCCCTAGTTGAACTACCGATTATCCAGTTTGGTTGGGCGGATAGATCTGACAAGATCGTTGGTTGCTCCAAATCTCTTTCATTGGGAATGATGGAGGCTATCGCGTTTTTGGGTACATAAAACGCTCCAAAACGTTTCTGGTATCCTTCCCCATGTCTGTGTGTTGACACTATCCTGTCTCGCAAGGCTGCAGATAATTCCATGGCTTTGTTTTCAATCCGAAATGCACAATCTACTGTGAGACCTTTTACAGACAGACAGGTGTGTGCCTTTCCTAATTATATCCAATGTATTCAATCAGGCACAGGTGGTCTTTAGTCAAGTTGGAGAAGCATGTCAAGGACCACTGATACTGTAGGAGCAGGATGCAAAATAGCTCATTTGCAAGGGTCGAATACTTACGTAAATTAGATATTTCAGTCTTTATTTTGATAGACACTCCAAACACCTGATTACATTTTGTCATTTTGAAAACTTTCCGGCGACGCTGTGTACAGTACATCTATATATCTAAATCTAGGGTTGTGGTTAGGGACATACTCAAGTTTCCTCCCAGAGCTCAACGAAATGCAATGGATTGACACCTTGTCTTCATGCCCTAAGTTTCCTGGGACAGGCTCCAGGCTCCCGTCACCCCATATACAGGATTAAGTGGTATAGGTGATGAGTGAGAGTGAATAATAATAACTTTCTTTGACTGAATATGCTTCTACTCTGGAACCTAGTGTAAGGATATACCTGAAACAGTGTAAGGATATGTTTATTGACAGAAATTTCCAAGCACTTATGTGAGTCGCTTTGGATAAGGGCATCTGCCAAATGCTGTAAATGTACACTGATCAGCCATTACATTAAACCATTAGGAGTAAAACAACATCGGTTTAGGGTTCCACTTTTGCCATCGGATCCTTTGGGTGTATACAGTATATACCTGTACACGCACACCGTATGTACTCATGATTCAGATTTTTCTGCCTTAATCGAGCAAATTTTCTCACAAGTTTTTTCAAAATATTTCGGGAAAGAATATTAGACCTCTGGATAAAATCATTACCCACTTCATCTTCAGTAAGTACGCTCTTCACAGTGGCCTGCCCTTGACCCTTTCCCTGCTTGGTGCTTACTGTTTATGAGCGCTGAGGGAGCCATTTCAAAATCATTGGAGAGGATTGGAGGAAAGGCCACATGAAACAGTAATGAGGATAAAAAGCCACTCATTTTTGAGTGAAGATCCATTCCTCTACCACAATCCACTTCAATCAGATCTCCTCCATTTTGCTGTATTTCCGACACCCATTTTATGTTTTCCTCAAATATTCTGCAAGCATTACTGTTCAGCTAGGGATAAATATTCACTACTAGTGGTCTTCAAAAGGAAAGTCTGACTTTAACAAGATCCACTGGACTACAGGCATTCTTGTTTGAAGATTACTGGAAGATTAGTGGATGGAAACTGCTTTCTTTGATAAAAGATCCTCTGGATCCTCTGGAGAGTTCCTACAGAGATTTTGAATCACAAAATCTTTTGAATCAACTTTTAAAAAACTTTTTTTAAGCCAGGCTTAAATAAAAAGGAATGTCTCTTCAGGATCATTTGAAGTTCCTTTTGGATACCCTCAGAAGGTGTACACAAACAGCACAAATCACATACTTTCAGTGGTAGACGAAGCTCACTCACTGTGTGAGGGTACACGGTCGCATGGGGCCTGGAGTTTATCACAGGAGACTTAGACATGCACAAGACCCTGGACAGGGTGCCAATCACATTCATGCACTAAAGGCAATTTAGAAACTCCAATTAGCCTAATCTGCATGTTTTTGGATTGTCCCCGGAAGAAAACCCACTATGCCACCGTACCACCCCTAGATGAAGCTACCTGTATATTTAAAAACATACTGTAACTAATGAATGAATTGTATTGTATACATGTAAAAAAAAAAAAAAGCTGTAGCATGCAACACACACCTACACACTAACTAACAACCGCTGTTAAAATGTCTCAGCGTGGCTGTAAAATTTTTCATAGATACTTAAATATACAAAGGTATAGAACAAGCACTTAAGTACAGTTAGATGTTCTGAATACAGCCATGGAAAAAAACAAAGTAATCGCCATAGCTTTTAACAGGATTGAGATCTGGCCAGTCCAGCACCTTGATTTCTTCTTCATTAACCATTTAGATGTAGATATGCTAGCATGCTTGGAATTACTGTCCTGTTGCATGTCCCTGATTTGAGACAGATGTTTCTCTAAAGTATATTCTGGTATAGAGTGGACTGTACACTGACTGCTAGTCTCTCAGGTCCTGTAGCTGTAAATCAAGCCGACATCATCACCGCTCCAACATCGTGCTTGACAGTATTCATAAGGGGTTTGTGGTGATACACTGTTTGCCAAGAAAGGTGCTGTGTCTCCTCAGTCCAAGGGTGCTTTCACCCATACAGCCTTTAGTCTTTAGTCATTTAAATTGAAGTTTCGTTTGTTTTCCCTCTTGGTGCGGTTCATTTTGTCTGGTGCGAACACAGTAATCCAAAACAAAAAGAGGTGATCTCGATCTGAATCATCTTGCGAACGCTGGTGCGGTCCTCTTGGGGAGAAAGCATATTGAACCAAAACAACCGAAACTGTGATGGATCATCAGAAATATCTTTGGCTGATGAGAATATTACAGGCTCATGCAGGGGAAGGTGATAGCTCAGTGGTTGAGGTGTTGGATTACTAGTCAGAAGTTCTCAGGTTCAAACTCCAGCCCTGCTAAGTTGACACTGTTGGGCCCTTGAGCAAGGCCCTTAAGGCTCAGATGTATAATTTAATAAAATGTAAGTGGGTATGAAACTAAATCCTTGTGTGGCAACCCTTGTATAATTTTCTTCCTGTATTAACTTTTTTTTTTTTGTTCACATGACAGACAAATTTGACCAATTAGCAGGGTTACGATAAAGCATTTTGGTTTGCTTGGGGTTTTTTTCTATTTCAAAAGAAACTGAACCAAGAAGAAAATGCTACAGGTTTACAAACTCAAGTGATTCAAACCAGAGTAAATGAACTGAGGCTTGAAAGAACCACAAAAATATACTGTTTCAGAACTTTGTGGTTTGTGGTGATGCAATTTTCCAACCCTAACCTATTTTCCCAGCCATCCTTCCATAAAAGCCATCCTCATTCAGTCTCTTCCGAATGAGCCGTCATTATCAGAGCCAGCTAACGTTTTTTTTCTTTTTTCTTTTTTTGAGTCCTGTATGTAGTTCTTTGGATTTGCTTGATATCTCCAAGCATGAAATGGTCTGAATTTACTGGGACGCTCACTCCCGGGAAGATTGGTAACTTCTTCCCAGGTTATTTATTTCTAATCAGTCCTTCTCACTGAACAATAATGAATTTTTAATTGTTTGGAGATGGCCTTATAACCCTTCCCATATTGTTGAGCAGTAACAATTGCTTCTCAGTGGTCATGGCTGATGTCCTTTCCTCTTAGTCTGATACAGAAACACACCTGAGTGCTCCGAAATAACAAACCACCAAAAGTTCTGCTTTTACAGATATAGTCATACTTATTGATGACGGACAAATTTCATGCATTCTATGAACAACACCTGCTAATTACTTTCTTAATTATGGTGGAAGCAGGAAGAGTGTTTTTTTTTTTCATATTATTGGATTATAAATGTTAGTTTATTTATTATGAAGGGAAAAAATACTATATATTAAAATGTAATTTTTTTAGGGAAACCTTAACTTATTTAATTCTTTATAGAAGTAGGTCAGGAACACACAGCTGTTATTCAGATCCTGATAAATTAAAACATAGAAATGAAGGGGGTTGTAATTTTTCATTCCCATAACCATGTATTATGGATAGGGATAAGCAAAAAAAAAAAATCACTCCCTGTAGCATAAAGATAATGTCCTTTTTAATGCATATGGATCACTGGCAGATTTCTTCTTTCAAGTCCATATTTTCAGCTTTAATTTAAGGCGTGGCATTAACCTTTTACGAATTAGAGCCATTTTCATACACTTCCCACATTTTGTGAGATCATAAATAATAGAACAAGCTAACATGATTACAAACATGTGGACTGCCTTCGGTACCTGGATGAAGATTTTGTACTGTTCAGTGAATGACGTCTGAAGTCTGGAACCAATGGACATGAAAAAAATACTGAGTTTTATTCCTCAAGATGCTTTGCCAGGCTTTTACGGCAGCTGCCTTCGGTCTGGTCTTCAGTATGTGAAAAGGATGTTCTATTGGGTTGACATCAGTTGACTGACTCGGCCATCTCAACTCTTTGCTTTGGGTAGCTTTCGCTGTATGTTTTGCGTCATTATCCTTCTGCAGTATGAGGCGGTATCCTATCAGCATTGCAGCATTTGCACTTATACACATATACACTTTAGAATTCATCAACGGTTCTCAACATTGATCATTTCTTTGTGCTTCTTCAAAACAGCCTGAACAGCACATCTTGAAACCCAAGTCTGTTTTGAAACCATTGCATGAGCTAGACAGTATATCCACCTTGTATCTTGTTGCTGTACTCAGTCACGCCATAGTTTATGACCTGTGACAAGAAACTGTCAAACACTTTACCTTAGTTTCACAGTTTGGCTTTTCCTCAGCCAGTTTTAAGCCTCCTATATAGCTGTTTCAGTTAATGACGGAGTTTCTACCTACCGTACAGTACATATAAAATTGATGATCGATCAATCTGTCAACAATTTTTCAATTAGTCAATTAGTCTAACGATTATTTTCCACAGGTAATTTAGTGATATTTTTCTGTTTGGATAATTAATCCTTTAATTAATACGTGTCAAGAACGAATAAATCCTGTGGCCATGTGGGAGGCGCATAAAATGACAGAATTTGCATAGAAAAACTTGCACTCGGCTTTGCATTTTCATGAGCTCCACAAAATAAAATCAGTGACATTTTACTGTATAAGTCTCTGAATAATATCAACTGCATTCCTCTCCAAAGGCCTCATTTATTCAACACTTATTTTAATATAAGGGCTATGTAGGAGGCAGCCATTTCAAACTTTAACTCTACGTCATTTAGTTTAGTCTAGACGCGCATAAACAAACTGTTCACAGCTCGCCAATGCGCTGGAAAGCAGCGTCGCCAGACTATCTGTTAGCATCTGCCCTGGAGAATCTTCCTCTGAGTCCTTGTCTGAGACGCAGCTGATAAGAGCGCAGTGACTTCCAACACTGAGACTAAACTCCTAATACATAATTAGGCTGCTGTCTCTTCTTTTTGAGGTCAGAGAGACGCTTGTGCTGTGTGTGCGTGTGTGTGTGTGTGTGTGCTGTGGTGAGTCATTTCACTTTGACACAAAGAACAGAGTACCTTTTTATTAAATGTTTCTTTAAAGAATTATTATTTAGTTATCATTAAACCATAAATACTTTTATGAATTTGCAGTTTGCAGCTCATTCAATGCAAATGCAGAATTATTTTATTTAAATGTATCTAAAATATGAAATGTGTTTCCCCAAAGCAAAACCGTTCCGCCAGCCATGTAAGTGGAATATTAGGTCATGTGTAATCCTGACCAGTACTTTTTTTTTTCTAATAAGCATAATAATTTTGCTTAAACCCAAAGCCCAAACTCCAGCCACTGGATACTGTGCCAGTCCCAACCCCGGATAAAATGGGAGGGTTGCGTCAGGAAGGGCATCCAGTGTAAAACCTGTGCCTAGCTGTGTGCGGATCGGATGATCCTCTGTGGCGACCCCTTGAAAGGAGCTGATTTTACTTAAGAAGAATTTCTTACCCTGCCTGACTGCGAGTGTGGTGGTGTAGACCAGGAACAGCAGGATGTAGTTGAGAAAGCACTGGAACACGGGTGTGTTGGCGTGGTAATCAGTGGCCAGGTACTTGCTGGTCAGACCGATCCCGCAGATGAGCAGAGACAGGACCTGACCCAGCGCCAGTGTGAGAACGAGCTCTCTGTGGATAAGAACAAACACACAACATGGTCATTACTGCACAAACCTAGAGCACAGCACCATGCATCCATGCAAATTATAATATACTACTACTGCTGTTGCTACTGTGGCTACTAATAATAATAAAAATAGTAATAACTGTAATCATCTATTTTTGCAGCAACATGTCGCTCGGTATCTCTACTCCTTTGGGGGGAAAAAATCACCTCACTCAAAATTATGCAGCCCCTTCAAAACTGACCTCCCAACACGCTTCAAAGTCGATCGATTGAAAATGAAGAGACATCTAGAGCGTACAGGGAGTGAATCATCAAAAAAACCTTCATTTCGATCTCTCCCTCAGTGATTCTCACACAATTGTACACAGACACCCACAAAGCGGACAGTATGTCACAATCGTTAGCCACGTCTCCTGAGTGCACCAAGAAAGAATGGAGAAGATTGGAGAAGATTGGTCAGGCAGCTTGGAGGGAGATGAGACTTTGATTGGGACCTGGAACGAATGGATATTTGTTTCATAGAAAACAATTCATTTCTCACTCTTAATATTTTGCCTAAAATACGTCTGCAACTTTGGAAATAGTGCCATTCTTCCCCTAATGTCTGGTGTAAGTACAGCAAACTTTTACAATTTCTCACTGGGATTAATAAAGAACCTCAGAATTTCCAGATCAGACTTAATAAAATTAAATGATATGCATTTCCATACAGCATTATATACAAAGAGAGATCACGTTACATTGTCAATGTTTGAATACCGCTGCTAGAACAACTGGGCTAAGCCCCGCCCCCTCCACTCACACACACGCAGCCATCAGCCAGAATTTAGCCTCATATCTATACTCACAATTTCTCCAGGAACTATCTCTATTATTATTATTATTATTATTATTATTACAACCTTTTTTTATAAAGTCTTTCTATATATTGTCCTCGAATTCAAATTAAACTTTTTGAGAAGTAATTGCATACAATTTATTTCCGGTCCTAAATTACTTTACATTGTTGTAATGCAATAAGAATTATTCCGTATAGTTTGTACATTGTAAATGTACATTATATACAAAATGTATAATGTATGTAATGAGTAAAAATGGAGACACAGAATTCACATACATCAACAACGCAAACTTATAATAAGCTCAATTCATTCAGCTGAAAACAGGACTCTACCCTGTCTGGCTTTTTGTTCTGAAAAATAATAATAAAATAAATAAATAAAAAAAATGCTGAACAGAAGCTGTTGTGATGTTTTCTCTCTTCCATCAGCAGGTCACCACAGAAATCAAACGTCCTCTGAAGTGGCAGCTTCGGTAAAGTCTGACCGATGAACCCTTTTAGAAGGTACAGTATGTATGAACTGCGTATGTAAATGTGTGAGTGCCTGCACAGGTGAGTGTGGCTGAAGAGAACGGGAAAGAAGGAAAGAAGCAAAGGATGGAAGGATTGTCAGAAAACGAAAACAAGCCACGGGGGATGAAGCTCCTTTTCCCCAAGCCAACACGTGGTGCATACTAAAGCAGGTTGCACTGCAGAGCCACACACACACACACACATGCACAGAGAGAGAGAGAGCTAGAGGGCATAACAGCAAAGATTTTTTTTTTTTTTTATGTATTTAAATGTCATTAGATTGAAAAGAGAAATACCAGGCACATAAACAAACTTATACCTAATAAACTGGCGACTCTGCATGTTGTTGTTTGTAAAGTAATAAACTCATATTCAGCTAAGCAACAACAATTATATTAGGTAATGAAAGAAGTTGTGCTGTAGAGTTGTGGTGATTGTAAACCCCACATTGAGCAGTGGTAGTGGAAGTACTAACAAGTGTTGCAGTAGTAACAATTGTGTTAGTGGTACTGCAACAGCAGTAGGAGTAGTAAAAGTAGTAATATTAATATTAGCAGTGATCGAATCAGTAGTTTTGTTATTAGTAGTAGCAGTATTGGCAGGTACAGTGTAGAAGACGTTGCAATAGCAGTACTAACAACTGTACTATTAGTAGTAGCAGGGGCGCCGCCCCCTTAAAGTTAGGCAGAGAAGAATGTTACTTTAACATGTAATTATTTGACATAATAATTATTTATTTTAATAAAAAATATTCCAATGTATTTCTTAATATAATTTATTTGCAATTAAAAAACTTTTTAATTACGTATTACGTTCATTTGTGTTCGTGTACGCAGGGCGCCGGACAAACGAGTGTCTATGTAGGCACAAAAATTTTTGAAAAGCATGTGACTTGAGGCTGAGCTCTGATTGGATCTTTTCAAATCATCCTCCGGGCGCAGCACTGTGCGCCCCGAACCCTCCCACTTTTGTTCTTAGCGAATCAATATTGTTTTTAAATATTTGGGCTCATGTGATTGGACCATTCTCAACAAGTCTTTTCCAGCACTTCTTACGACAAGTGGAGCTGCTGACTGGATGTGATGTGAGTCATGCCTTTATTTTATACTAGTAGTAATGATGCTTAATCACCTGATTAAAAAGTTTTTTTAGTTACATTTTTTATTAAAGCATTAAAAGTTACATTTTAATTTTGTTTCCGCCCCGCTCAAAATTTTTTGCACCAGCCGCCCCTAAGTAGTAGAATGAGAATCAGTAGTAAAAACTAAAGTCGTAGGAACAACAGTAGTAGTAAAAATATCAATAATAGTGATAATAATAATAGCAGTAATAGTAGAAATAGTGGTAGTATAAAAGGCAGCAGCAGTGTTGATAGTATAAATGGCAGGAGCAGTAGTAACGGTAACGGCAGTAACAGTAACAGAAGCATCAGTAATACTGTAGTAGTAACAGGAATAGTGGTAGTAACAGCAGCAGCAGCAGAAGCAACAGCAGTAGAGGAAGTAACAGTAGCAGCAGTAGTGATAACAGAAGTAGTAGTAATAACACTGTTAGTAACAGCAGCAACAACAACATCAGTATTAGTAGTAGTATAAGTTGCAACACCAGTAGCAGCAGTATTAGTAACAGAAGTAGTAGAATAGTAGAATAAGTGGCAGTAGCAGTAGTAGTAACAGTAGTAGTAGTAGTAGCAAAAACAGTAGCAGCAGCAGTAATAGTACCAGCAATAGTGTTAGTAACAGGTGGCAGCAGCACAGTAGGATTAGTAGGAAGAGTAGTAGTAGTAGTAGTAGCAGCAGTGAAAGTAGCAGCAGCAGAAGTAATATAGTAACAGCAATAGTGTTAGTAACAGAGGTGGCAGCAGTAGTAGTATTAGTAGTAAAAGCAGCAGTAGTCGTAGTAGCAGTAACAGTAGCAGCAGCATTAATAGTAATAGCAAAAGTGGTAGTAACAGCGGCAGCTACAGATGTAGCTGTAACACCAGTAGTAAAAATAGTTGTTGTGGTAACAATTTTAGTAGTAAATGTAGTAGTAGCAGCAGTAGATTAACTAACAAATTAATTAATTAATTAATTAATTAACAAATTTTAGTAGTAGGAGGCCGAGGAGGAGGAGGAGAACAAAGGAGAGGAGGAGAACGAGGAGGAGGAGAGGTAGTAGTAATAGTACGAGCAGTAGGTTATTGTTGTTTTTATTATCAGACACCCAAATGAACCTACAAAACTGTCCCTAAAGGCAAATTTGCTGTAGAGCCATTGTGCTGGTTTAGGATCAGGGCTGACAGCTGCCTCAGACTGTCTGTGTCTCTTCCGATTTCATAAAATGTGAGAGGCACAGCCGGCATGTCTCCACAGCTCCCTCAATATGATGACACTTCCAGAAATAGCAGAGCTAAGTGAGGTAACCTGAAAGAGCTGATATGGATCCAGCTAAACGCAACCCGGATAACTCGTCCTGGCAATGACACGTTTAATACTAATAAATTCACAGAAACCTGGAGTCTAATTTCATAATGATGCCCCAAGGATCAGCATAGGCGAGAGCAGCCAGTTACCTCAAGTCAACGCAACAGACCAACAAGAAATAACTCTCAAACGTCTCAGTTAAAATAAGAACTAAGACATATGATTACATTTATTATACCATAACAGCTTGAAGTTGTACCAAAAGTATTATCAACCAAAAGTAAAGAGGTCAAAATGTAAAAATCTGCTATTCATGCATTTAAACACCATTCAGTGTTAAAGCCGAGCTCAAGAAGGAAGACAACTAAATGTCTCTTCACATGGAACGCTAAACAACTGTTTGTACTATTGGCATAAACATGTGCAAAACTGATTATATTTTTAGACACGTGTGAAAATAATGGCAAATTGCACATAGCAGGTGGAAAAAGATGAAGGTTATGCCAGTCCTTGCCTCAGGCATCCATCCTCTCCAGCTGCAATTACCAGAGACCAACTTGACACTTTCAAGCACTGTTCAAACACTGCCACAGAAAATGTGTGCTGGCCTTGGAGAACCATCCACGTGGTGAAATCTTGACATTTTTTTAATTTTCCGCAACAAATGCAGCTCTGAAAACTTTCCCGGACTCATATATGTTGTGTTCATCAACCAGAAGAATAAATGTAACTTTTCTACATTTTATAGTCACCTGCACAAAGTGAAAGCAAAGAAAATTATGTTTACGGATTCTATTAAAATTCCATTAAAGGACACCAAAACACAAAAGCACAAACTCAAAAGTCAAACTGGGACTTTCGATTCCAGTGCAGAATAACAACGCAGCTATGAGAGTAAAAACTCTCTTTATTTCTCTATATAATACACTGCTACACTAATGCACTCATCCCAGCATTTCACTAGTGCTTGGACACCATCAAGGTACAAAGATTTTCAGTGCGCTGGAGCCATCATCCGACCGGCTGCATCATGTCTAAAACACAGGCCTCCGAGGAACTCCTTTAATGACCCAAACAAGAAGAAATGGCTTGGAGCGGGGTCAGGCTATGAACAATCTCGGCTGGTATCGTTAATTACTTTTTAAAACGTTTAAAATGTTTTACTGCGGTTAAGAGTCTCATTACCGTACTGTGCTGAAGGTCTTCTGTAAATGTCAATCGTTTTTTTACGCCTTTATTTATGGGAAATTTCATCACAAGTCATGGTTTGACTTGGACGCACATCAGATATAATCGATTTATTTGCATTTATTTAAAAGTATAATAAAATCTAAAAGAATACATAATGCATCTAAATAAATAAAAATAAAAGTGAACTATAAGACCTTTCAGTCTTTTTAACTATATGCAGGATTTGTTTTTATAGACTACACAATGACAGGATACTCAGTAACCCCACCCATCCAGTCACAGTATACAGTAGATCATTTAATATCGCTTATTTATTTGTTTGATTGTTTATTCATTTAGGAGCACACATTAACAGTTATTTCTACAATGATCTTAATCTGATTTAACATTATCCTTAAGCTGACAGGAAATAAAATCTCTATATTAATAATAAAGATTTATAATATCTAATCTAATAATATAATTAATATTAATATCTATATTATCACCTCTATATTAATCTTTTTATAGAAAAAAAAACATGTAAATAATGAAAACTGTGTAATCATGCTAATCATTGCTTCCACAAGTCTTTCTAGTCTGTTCTCCTGAGGTAAATTTCTGTTGTGACATCTAATGAACAACAGTCTCATTGTCATTGGTTAATCTTTGTTTATGCTAATATGCTAAAACAACTGCTGATTAATTAAGCAAAGTTTGGTTTGTTGGCTAAACATCCATTTTTTTATTAGCATTCGAACACAGCCACTTCCTCACAACAGACTAAATGTTTTGTTATAGCATGTAATTAGCAACTTGAACACAGCCTGATACTGATATCTGGGAAATGAAATTGCTTTTAGCTAGCGAGCTAGCAATTAAAACATCTCTACTGCTAGCACACTAACTGTTCTTGCAGCTGTGCTTATTAATGTGTATCCTTATTCCCCTTATGTGATATTTGCAGGAAACCCTAGCCTAGCAAAACAATGCTAGGATATGGAATATTTTTCTTTGTTTGGTCAAGACATTTAAATGACTAATTCAAGAATCAGGTAAAATATGTACTCTCCCTGGCCAAAAAAGAAAAAGAAAGAAAGAAAAGATCCACATGCTAATATTTCATTTAACCGCCTTAAATTTCATGCAATGTGGAGGTTACTTCATGTGAAACTGATTCCTCATGTTCCCAGAACCACTCTTTCACAATCTGAATCATGGAATATGCCCGAGCCATCAAGGAAGAAAAACTACATAGATGTGATACCCTGGTCATTCAGTACATTCAAGGTCGTCTTCTGACTTCAATTTATTGCCACATACAGTAATGTTCCTAAGTTTAGACCTGACCACCTAAAGCAACAACAGATCATAACACGGCCTCCAGAGTCTTGTACAGTGGCTACTATGCATGATGGTTATGCATCACTTGATGCGCTTCCCTTCTGTCCCTGACACGCACATCGCTCTGGAATGCTGTTGAGTTTTTTATTTATAAGATAAATTACGTTATCTACAATCATGATCATTCATGATTTTTTTTTTTTTCATAAACACCAGTTTAGTTCTACACTTCAAGGTTTTAATAACGTCCTGGACAGTTTTTAACTCAATACCAGAACAAGGCAGAACAATAATTTGACCCTATTTAAATGGCGAACAGTGTCAGTAACAGTAACATTAAAAACTTTTTTTTTTTTAATCTGATTTTTCCATTTCTCCATTCACATCTGGGGTTTTCCCAGGCTGCCACAGAAATAATTTATTTCCTGAAATTTGCTCACTGCACGATTTAGGATTAATTGGAGCTATTGGTTTTCCAGCTCTCTGATGATTTGGGCTGTAATTGAGTGCTGGGAAATTTTGCGATAAGGGGATTACTCTGATGGAGCAGATATCATAGGGTGTAAAAGGCATTTTTTTTTTCAGACTGCTGTAGTGGGCATATTTGCTTATTCTCTCACAGGCACGTGCAATTACAGAACTTTGCTCTCAGCGTTGCTGGGTGCCATCAAAAAGAATAGCAGGAGTAATTACCTTCATTACGTTAAACGCCTGCAAAGCAGAAGAAAACAATAGTGTGGAAATACAAAGGATCGAGCGTTGTCTGTGAGGCAGCTACAAAGTCTTCTGTTGTTTAGCGAAAAAGTGAAAGTTCACACCAGTAACCATTGTTTCTAATAGTAATGGAGGAGATGTGTGGAGTGAGCAATGACATTGATGGATCAGGCAGGATAAAACACAGTCTTACATCAGATGCTATTTACTCTGCCCTGGAAGGCACTTTAATACGAGTCTGTCTCAATCCACCAGAATCACTGGCTGTTATGCAGATGTTACATCAGATGGTAGAACAAGGACATGCAATAAAAAGCAGCCAAGGATGGCTTGGTGTAAATAATCATCTGAGGTTGTACTGTTATAAATCTATGGTACACCTTGATACGGACATGACACATAATACTGTACAGTGATTGTGCCAGTTTTAATGATGACATCACGTTTATGAGAAAATGGTATAGACACATATGTTCACTCTAGGAACTACGGATTAGTCTAAAAGGAATCCTCTCAACAACCAGGGTGAGCAATTTGGAATAAATATAATATTATACCTGAAGGCATTGAAATATTACACAATATGTATCAAGATATACATCTGGAAAACAGTATAATTATAATTTTAAAGAAAAAAAAACTATAAGTTTTATGATAATTTGATCTTAATCTTGTGAATTTTAGAAAATGTAATTGTCACATCAACCCGACTCCAGTAATGTATTCAAGTTCACCTCTCTTCTAATGAAGTGCACACACAATATAATAAAACTCCGAACCACAATATGATGAGAAAATACGGTTCACTGTGCATTTTCCCTGTTGTGCCAAGCCTTTATTGCTACTGTTATCCTGTTTTTTGACTTTGCTTTCATTCTTTCTCTCTCGCTTGCTGATTGCCTGACCTCTCTGCTCACTCTGCCTTTGCTTCACGCTTTGAAAGTGCTTTCAGATAAAACATCATTTTTCAACTGCATCTGTTTCTGGTGAAACACAAATCAAGGGTATATGATAATAAACTCCAGTGTTTCCAGAGTTTGTCATTATAAAACTTTCAAAAGATATCTCAATGTGCAAAATATCCTAAACTCAAAAAAGGGATTCTGGCCTTGTGTAGCCTATTTTACTAGAATGAAGTCTGTACTTTTAGTTTAGTTTTACCTGAACATATCATTATTTATCATTATTTATATATGTTCTACTTACATATCTTACCTGAGAGGAAATTCTGCCCTCAATTTAAATACTGTAAATATAAATGAGTGGCATTTAAGTCAAACCATGTAATTACTTGCGAATGAAGGTGTACCACTGATTGGCATGTACAGAAGACCTCATGCACAGTATAGTCGAGCCATTTCTACATGTTTTGTCAGGCAATCCGATCATGGTTCTAGTGTACTCAGGAAACTTTCTACGTTGATGGTATCCAAGCATTGGGATAAAGGTAGTTTTTTACTCTTATTCTGTGCAATCATGTTCTGGTTTGACATGAATACCCCTCTATATTTTTGTTTCAGTGCCGATAAGTATATTTTGCTCTAATTAATCAGAATGTCAATATTATATTTACCCCACAGCCCTTTTCGGCAAATTACTTAAAAACATTTATTCCAGCCCTAAATAATGCAAACCCTCATCCATATTTTGCATTTTAATGTCTCACTGACGGAAAAAGCAATGCTGTAATGGCAGATGTAAAGTCTTGCCTAAGAATATGGATGACAAATGTTGATGATGGCAAATATGTTTTTCATTCCAATCAGATTTTTTTAACCCTAATTTGCTGCTTACTGTCTCGAGGAAACAACTTATGGGGCACAACTCTGAATGAGGTGCCAGTCCATTGCAGGGCACATAAGCACATGCACTCAAGCGCTCACACACACACTACGGGCAATCTGGAAATGGAAATTGGCCTGTCCTGCATGTCTTTGAACAGTGGTCATAAACCCACCAAGCACATGGCAACCTGCATTCGAACCCTCAGCCACACTGCTAACCACTACATGTCGCCCATATCATGTCATACATCATTTAAGATTCTCATCATACCTCAATATCATAATGCTAAAAAATGCCAAATGCAATGCTAAGAATCAGGACATACTGTATAGGAATATAAATCCTAAGAAACTAGGTGTGTATCTCACTCACTTAACAGAAAATTCTGATAGCAAAGGTATAAAAGTTAAACAATAAAGGAACCAATCTGTCATCGTTTAAGAAACTATTGCATACAGGGATTATACTGTCTTATTCAGTATTCATATTTTTACATATCTTAGTAGCTTCCTCTGTGACATATAAAAAAAAACATTATCCCGCATCTTAACCTAAAATACCCCTCGAATATTAGCGTTAGAGATGTTCAAGGACATGCGCTTGTACAGTATTTCACAGTCTGACATTAAAGTGTAAATGAAGTATTTAGAATTTTCAGGCAATTGTGTGTTCCTTTTTCCCACAGCAGTTCTGTTTAGTCATACTAAATATTGATGCACCTTACATATCTGATGCTTTTTCCACATCCAGGAAGGGTCTAGACCTGCCTATGCGATCTTATTGTACAACACAACTAGAGAGGTGAAAACATTTGCATTTAGATGAAAACCAATTTGCTTTCCGCTGAAGCAATTACGGTTCAAATGAAATATGGACGCAGTTTCGGTTTTTCTGTGCCTGTGACATGATGCCTGAGAAGGAGGGGAGGGTGTCCAACCTGGATAAATGTTTAAATAAATTTGGATTTCGGCTTCTGTAAATACATTTTGGAGGAAAATCTTTTAACAAACACCAGGGGTGGAAAGTAATGGATTACATTTACTCTAGTTGAGGAGATGTCTGTGTACTTTTTAAAGTAGTTTTTAAAATATGCTATTTTACTTTTACTTAAGTATGAAGACAAACTGCCATTAAAATCACAAGAAACAAAGCTGGAGACTCACAAGTCAGATACCAGTAGTGCAGAAAGTGGGTCTGTTTTAAATGGTGTGTGTTAACATGTAATGCACATTCATTTGAATGTTAAAAACAACTAATTTGAGAGTTATATCCCCTCGTCCTTTCCACTACGTCACATTCCTCCTCTGTTAAAAAAAGTCACTAAGTAACATTCACTCTGAATACATTTGAAATAAGCTACTTTTACTTGAGTAGATTCTTAGACTGATAATTGTATTTGTACTTTGTACTTATTTGTAACAGTTCATCAAAGGGTTACTTACAGTACGTAGAAGACTTTAGTACTCTAAACAATCCATCTCTAACAAATGCCATATATTATGAACAAACGTATACATACTGATAAGTTAAGTTATGCCTTTATTTGTCACATATACAGTACATTACTGCACAGTGAAATTCTTTCTTCGCATATCCCAGCATAACTGGGGTCAGAGCGCAGAGTCAGCCATGATACAGCGCCCCTGGAGCAGATGGGGTGAAGGGCCTTGCTCAAGGGCCCAGGAATAAATATAATATAACAAATAAATAAAAAATGGGTTGCTTTTCCCTTTTTGTATGCCATGCTTTATCCATATTTGAACCCCCTAGGGATTAAACAAGTCAATTATAATTATCCTCCTCATTGTGACATCATAGAAGAAGAGCCACTCCCATGGGTTGTTGCTCAGCTCTGCAGTTACCTGGCAGGGACGTGGCTCTGCAGTAGCTTATTTACATAGACACAGAAATGGTGCTTTTGGAGGAGGAGCGAAATTTATTATTTGACGTAAATAGTAAAATCCTTTAAGGATAATAATAAACGCATTAATATATTAATATATTAATATATAAAACTATATTGTTTAACTAATTAAAACCTTTTCTGACTGATGGGGTGGCATTATAGAAGGAGTCTCTGGTACAGTATATGTGCTTGGAGATCAGGACAGGAAAACCTTTTGGACAGAGGATATCCTCTTCCTATCCCTGTTTATTGGTAAAAGAAAATGTGAAAGAGAGAGAGAGAGAGAGAGAGAGAGAGAGAGAGAGGTGCTGGTGAGGGAATGACTATTTATTGCAGCTACAACATAAACAATAACAGGAAGTAACTTGTCTCTCAGATGTTCCACAACATTAAATTTAACTACGGCCCATTAAAACGTGTGGCGTTGTGCACAAACTGTAATTGTGGGTAAATCACTGTAGTAGAAGCAGAATAACAGAATCCAGACCACGCTGCTATAGAGAAACGGCACTTCACTTGCGTATCACTGAGGCGATGATGAATTTATGGAACGCAACGGAGAGACTGACTGGGTTATTTCTAAACGCGTCTTAAACCAGAAAATGAATGTATTGTATAATGAGCTGGAATTCATTTCATTTTGTGCTCATTGTTAACCTTTTTGCAGAGCCGCCGTGTCACAGTCGCGCCTTTGAGTAAAGGACAGGGCTTTGTGCTTCGTGAGCTAAATGTCTACCTGGGAAAATCATGCACCGATTTATTTTGGTGTTATGTTGGGCAGACTCATCGGGCGTACTCATCTCCTGAGCGTGTATTTTAAATTCTCTAAAACGATGAATTTTTGATGCGTCACTTGATTTACTTTTTAATTACAGACTTTATTTCTATTTTATTTTCCCATTCTAGGCGGCATTGTGGTGTAGTGGTTAGCACTGTCGCCTTGAACCTCCAGGGTCCAGGTTCGATACCCGTCTCTGTGTTGCATGTTCTCTCCGTGCTTGGTGGGTTTCCTCCTGGTACTCCGGTTTCCTCCCACAGTCCAAAGACAGGCTAATTGCTGTCCAAAATGTGTATGTGTGTGCCTTGCGATGGACTGGCACCCTGTCCAGGGTGTACCCCGCCTCGTGCCCCAAGTCTCCTGGGATAGGCTTCAGGCCCCCCCGCGACCCTGAATACAGGATTAAGCGGTATAGATGGTGAGTGAGAAAATCTCTTCTTTTTTTATTGTTACAAATATTGTTCTATTTAAAGGTACACATTTTCTTATTTTGAAAATGTATAGTACTTTATTTTATTTTATTTTATGACTTTATTTAGTTTGTAAAGCGCTTTGCACTTAAATTCATCTACCATCTACTGTAGGAAGCCCTATAGTCCAACTAGGATCCATTGTAGAACCTCTGGTCAACGTTTACACACACACACACACACACACACACACACACACACACACACACACACACACACACACACTACGGGGTATTTGGGATGCCAATTAGTGCATGTTTTTGGACCATGGGAGGAAACCGGAGAACCCAGGAAGAAACCCACCCAGCACAGGGAGAACATTCCAACACCATGCACACAGACCAGATGTGGGAATCAAACCCAGTGCCTGAAGGCGCTTACCTATTGTTTCTTCCACCCACCACCCCCCACCCCCAAGCTTTTTTTTTTCTTTCCCACTGCCACTTTTGTTAACTGAAACCACCAGGACAAATTTATCAATAGCAATCCTTCAAGCAGCACAATCTCTTAGTAATCTATTCCATCAGTCCCCTTCTTCAAGAAAGTAAATTACAATGTCCACACAGCTTAATTACGAAGCTGATTTGGGCTCCTGGGGATGAGACAGATATTGGGAGAAAACGTGATGAAAGACCTTTTTTCCCACTCGCTTTTCTCATCCCAAGCTCTTTGCTTCCTGTCAAATCGGGAGGCCCAGAGCAAAGACGATTTTCCCGTAAGTTACTCTAATCCGGATCGATACAGATCAGCGGGATGAACCACGGAGACTCGGCTGATGGAGTGAGTATAGGCCACATTAAGGGATGATTTCATTTCCATTCCAAGCAGGTGTTCATCATGAAACCTTCTTTCTCTTACATCCCATCATGATTTTGCAATTAAAATGGATCCAGCGGTTTTGGAGAAATCCACTTGGCACTATTACTCAAAATTAGCAGTGTTACCAGCTAAGCTATTACCTTACTACTTAATGATTAGCTGAATATCAGAAGGAAATAAGGATATCTAGATCTCATGATAATATCTCGATACTATGATAGTATATCATGCTTGGTGTTTATTACTGTTATAGATACGGTTACTGACTGACTGCTACAGCTGAGAGCACTTTGTGAGTCTGACGGATGATGCTCATGTTTATTACCATTTGAATTCTCGGCTGTTGATTACGTAGTTCCGCCCCTTCAATAGATCTGAGAGATGTAATCCAATAAACATTAAGATATTCATTTTAAACCCAACTCATTTCACTTCCAGAGATATACAGCCTTCAGACAGGTCATAGAACATTGCCCAAGGGGCGTTCAAGTCAGACAGACATATAATCACCTGCTACACTAGTGATACACCTACACCTAACCAGCATTTCACTAGTGCTCGAATACCATCAAGTGGTCTTTAGTTATTACTCCAGAGTCATGATCAGTCTGCCTGTTTCACGTCTGAAACGCTGGTCTCCCAGGAACTCCTTCAATGACCAAACGTGTGGAACCGGCTTGGAGCCTGTTCAGGGCGATAACTGTCAGCCAAGTTCCTGTAACGTGCAAGTGGCGTTTGTGTGTGACAGATGCGTCTCTTTTTCCGAAATTATCCGCCGATTTTTAAGGATAAGACGTTCCACTCGCTGAAATGTTCTTGCGAACTGCACTGGGTTCCGAGCCACCTTAATTCACAAGAAATTTCATCACAAGTCCCAGTTTGACTTGAACGTGCTTTGTATGAAAAACAAAAAACTGTCCGTGTTAATATAATGAACAGTGTGATGATTCCTACATTTTAATAAAATCATATAGGAGGTTCTCCAAGCGATAATGGGAATATGGAAGAAGGCATCTTAGTTGGGGTGTGTATCACAAATATAATAATGAGCCTCAAAAAAAAAAAAAAAAAAAAAACATGAGGGAAATCATCCGTGCGTGTAGGAGTAAGCCTGCTACACCTGTCCCTTCTAGATCCCTTCGTATGGTGCCAGGAGATGCCAGGTGCCCTGCCAGGTGCCCTCACCGGCCAGCTTTGGCAGCACATGCACAAACACACACAGTCAGGGGCATCACACAGGCTAAACAATGTTTTACATGGAAGTAGGTCACGTCCCAACGGAGCTTGTCGGCTTACTCCATTCGCATTTGCACAGATAAATGCTATTCAAACGGCCCACGAAAGGGTTTCCCATAAAGCTTTATGGATTATGTTTCGGAGAGCAACTTGGCTACGTGTCACGCAGACGGAGCTGTTAAACCAAGTCCCACTGCAGCCCTGGCACCAGCACCACCTGGGTCTGACGTGCTTCCACTACAACACATAATCACCCATATAAACACCCGCTAATACAGTGTCTAGCCTCAGCTTTCTTATCTCAGATCTCTCTCCCTCTCTCTATCTCATATCTCATTTTTATTTCATATCTTACATACTGTATTGAATAGATGCTAAGCTGTTTCTCTTAGATGAGATCAGCATGCCGGCATTCACGTTTATTACTCACATTCTCATAATGCATGTTTTCGTGTGCAATGGCCAAGAATAGCTAAGAAAGGAACAGAAACGTATGTGCATTTCAACTGTGCCTGGCCAAAGAAAAAGCGTAGAATATCAAATATTTAAGCCATGATGTCAGTGTCTGAAAAGATTCAGAACCTAGTAATTGTTCTACAGTAGGGCTAAGCATTGACACATCCAATTTCAACTTTCCACTAATTTACATTTCATCTCCCAGTGTTGAGCAGTAATGGGAGAAATGGGAGACTATAGACTTTTCGGAGGCCTGTAGTCTCCCATTTGGTGCCTTACTACACACTTTTTTAGGATGGTGGTGAAGTGGGTATCGCTGCCACCTCACAGCTCCAGAGACCCTGATTTAATCCTGAAACTGATTCACTGCTTGGTCAAGTGGGTTTCTTTTGGGTTCTCTGCTCTGGTATACTCACTCACTCACTCACTCACTCACTTATCATCTATACCGCTTTATCTTGTATACAGGGTCGCGAGGTACAGCCTGGACGGGGTGCACATCAATCGCATTTGGGAACACCAATTAGACTAATCTGCATGTCTTTATACTGTTAGAGGAAACCGGAGTACACAGAGTAAACCCACCAAGCACTGGGAGAAAATGCAAACTCTGTGCACACAGACCTCGAGGCTGGAATCGTACCCAGGTAAGCCACTAGGCCACTGTGCCGCAACTGCTCTGGTTCCACCTATCAAAACATAAATGCCTCCTAGTAGTCGCTCACTTACTCACTCAGCATCTGTACCCCTTAATCCTATATACAGGGTTGCGGGGCCTGGAGCCTATCGCAGGAGACCTAGGGCACGAGGCAGGGTATACCCTGGACAGGGTGCCGATAAATCACAGGACACCCACTCTACAGGCAATCTGGGAACGCCGATTAGCCTAATCTGCATGTCTTTGGACTGTGGGAGGAAACCGGAGTACCCGGAGGGAACCCACCGAGCACGGAAAGAACATACCTACCCCATGCACAAAGAGATGGGGATCGAACGCGAACCCTGGAAGTGCAGGTCAACAGTGCTAACCACTAAGCCATCGTACCACCTCTTAATAGACTTAATAATAATAGTCTGTACAGTATGTGCTCCCTCCTAGTGATCCCATGACGGTCACTGAAAGCAGATTTAAGAATTAAGAAAAGAATGTAATGCGAACCTATTTGATATCGTTCTCTTTTCTATCACATGCTTATGTTCTTTAATATCACTTGCTTCTGCGTCCACATTCCTTAGGACATTTCAGTTCCTCTGTGGAACTAAGTGGATGAGTCTCCCTGTGAGGTCGCTGGAAGCCGGTTCACAGCGCTCCTGACCGCCTCACACGGTGCAGCGCTTCATTTCACTAATTCACCGAGGGATTAAGAGAGCACAAAGTGAATTTACACACAGGAGGAGAAAAGCCTCTTTAATCTGCGTTCTGTCCAGCCCTGATCGGTTCAAAACTCCAGCGCGGCCCAAGCCTACCGTAAAATCCTCTCTCACAGCAATGCGGGAGGGGGGGATTTTAAGGCAGGCTCGGGAACCGTGCAGCAAGCCTGTGAGCGCATTAGAAATGCCAGAGAAACAGAAAACACTACAGTCACCAGGGCCTGTTCAAAAGCACTCGCAGAATGTGGCTATGATGTTATTTCTGTAGCCCTATTCTCAGTTGCACAGGCCAGTATATGGTTCCATTAAAGCAACAACAAAAAAAGACAAACGGGATTGTAGAGTCTTTTGAAAGCTGTAGCTGTTACTCATATAGGATTGTTGCATTGTTCTTTCATCAGTATAAAACAGCAGCTCCAGCAGTAGTTCCACAAGGGAAACCACATGTTTTACAATAATAGTTTCTAATACTAATACCAATTTGGACACTTTGTCTGGCCAAGAAAAAAGTCACACTTCCAAGTTTTCATTCGACCGCCTCAAGCGTTGATTAAACGCAATATAGTGGCCGATTCATCTGTGAAAGTGATTCCTCATGCTCTTTCACAATACTATCCTCATTCCATAACACACTGGAAAATAGCATCAGCATATTCAGGTAGTCAATCAACAGCCGGATCACAACACTGCCTCAAGAAGCTTTTAGAAAGGCCACTAAGCATGATCTCTGTATCCACTCAGGAATAGGGTCGATCTGAGCTCATCAGACCACATGAACTTTTGTCCATTTCTCTCTTTTTTTCTATTGCATTAAAAAGGAATTTATGCAATCTTTATGCTCTCTACCAAACTGAATCCTTTTTTCGTATTAGTAACATTACTAAAAAGTGGTTTTCATATGTCCACTAAATCGGTATAAATGTAAAAACCTGTACAACGTCTGAACTTTTGGTGTAAAGGGACGACGTGGACACGACTGGACTGAGAAAGATGTGTGACAGCAGGTGGATGTGGATGTACATTGCTGTTTACTCCCAATCCTGCAAGTTCTGTGGAAATGCTCTTACTTTCACTATTACATATCCATAAATTCTGCTGTCGTTCTTTTAAACCATGCAACTTCACCAAGAGTTTAGACCAAGATCTCCAAATCAAAACAAATTATTATTTTTTTCTGACTGCATTTCTTCTGTGAAGTTGATGGTTCAGCATTATGCTCGATTCCTGCAATTTCACCAATCTCCTTAGTTGTTTTCCTTGCTTGATGCAACCCCATAATTTGAACCTTCTGAAACAGCTACAGTAGGGCGGCACCGTGGTGTAGTGGTTAGCACCTCCAGGGTTTGGGTTCGATTCCCGTCTCTGTGTGCATGGAGTTTGCATGTTCTCCCCGTCCTTGCTGGGTTTCCTCTGGGTACTCCGGTTTCTTCCCACAGTCCAAAGACATGCAGGTTAGGCTAATTTGTGTTCCCAAATTGCCCACAGTGTGTGAATGAATGTATGTGTGTGTGCGTGTGCCTTGCGATGGATTGGCATCCTGTCCAGGGTGTACCCCGCCTCGTGCCCTAAGTCTCCTGGGACAGGCTCCAGGCCATCCTCGACCCTGAATACAGGATTAAGCGGTATAGACTATGATGAGTGAGTGAAACAGCCAGGTAGTGGGCAGGTAGTGTACTAACATATTCTAATACTACCTACCATTATTATGTATTGAATCTAGTAACAAATGGGTATAAAATGTGCTGTTATTTAACAAATTTGCATCCTTTATCAAGCCTTCACATTACAGTAACTAAAAAAATGGCCAAAGTAAAAATGCATTATTTTATGCATTTACTACTGTACAGTAATAATAGTAATAATGCATAGCATGTGCTGCTATTATTATTATTATTATTATTGTTGTTGTTGTTATTATTATTTTTAATGAGCTTACTACTGAGATAAATCACTCCATCCTGTCTCTGATTTTTTCCCTAACATGAGTTCTAAATGATATACCATTATATTTCCACTGACACGCAGTACAGTAATTACCATCACAAAGACTTTGACAGTGTAAGATGTAAATTAGTCTTAAAAGTGCATCGGTCTACAGAGAGCTTTACTTGTTCAGGACCTTGATCAAATATTCAGCAGTGTGTTGAGCGTAGACAGGTATCTGGCGCTTGAGCACTGAACAGAATTAATGGCCATTTCCATTAGGACATCCCATACACACTCGTCCCAGCAACGTAACACATCCTTGTTCCACATGCGCGCTGGCGAACTGCTCGACTACTGTGAAAAGGTGCACTGCCTGCGCATAACTCAGCTTCATTTCACACAGACAGGAAATAAATTCTTTCCTCATTTACACCCACCCTAACAGCAAAGAGAGACACGTACGCCCTGCAAGGCAACGATTCAGACACAGTCATGATGTAATGCCCCAGGACTAGTACACTACTCTCCTAGTCTCCTAGTTCTAATCTGTTATATAAAATTTATATTGTTGTGAAAATGTCAAGAACCACTGCATCGCTTGCGTACCTACTTCATCATCGAAGGCTGTGCAGTTCAGAGGAAGAGATTGGCACATTTTGCATGCATATGCAGACGTTGGTGGAGACAGATGGCCTTGATGACTTCGCATTCAAACCAGGAGTACATTACTTCAATAGGACTGTTATAGTAAAATAGTACATCAATAAATCTAGTATAGTAGTAACCTCGTACAGGAAGTGCTTGAGTTACGAACAAGTTCACATTCCGGGAGCATGTTCGTAAGTTGAATTCATTCACAAGTCTGACAAAGTGATCTCACCTACAGTACGCGGAGTCAACGCGTTTTTTGCGCGGTGGCCGTAAGAGTTTTTGCTGTTTTGCCGTTGTAATCTGTCTGTGCAAAAATGAAATGTTTAACATGTTTTAAAATGTTTTTGCCAGCCCTCACGAAGGCTCACGGACCCATCAGAACCTCAGTCACTCACAGTGCCTAACGGCGCATCTCACTGCAAGTCAAACCGCGTAGGTGGGATAGGGGTGTTATACACCTTTGTGTATAAACATAACACAAAGTTTTGGTGTTTTGGTTCCGCATTATTCTCTCGCGAGACTGCGCCTCCAAATCGCGAGGGGAATCCCGGTGACTTCCCACATTTCCCTCGTTTAAAGGCAGCCCTGGGAAATCGTCGGGGAGGACAACGCTACATACATGGTAATTACTGCACACTTGAACGAACGCCATTTTGTCTCAGAACTGTTTTGGACTGTGAACTCGCGATTCACCGCGAATTTTTTGGGTTTTTCGCTGAGGATTCAACATCGTAGTAGTATTCAACATCGGCCCAGCTTTACAAAAAATCATTTTCTATCTAAACCGGTGAGGCCGACTCACCGCACCCCCACACAAACACACATACAATAGACCTCTTATACATTCACTTACACACTGAAAGTATAGTATATAATTGTAAATATTGGCATCTGGTGCACAGCAGTGACAATTGTTTGTGAGCTTCTTCCGCGTAGATTCTTTTTTGTATCTACGAATGTTTGTAGATCCGCGGTCCGTTCATATCTGTGGAAATTCATAACTCGAATGTTCGTAAGTCGGGGACTTACTGTATTACCTCCTCTTTTATCAGTATACAGTAGTACACCACTAAGTCTAGTACAGTACCCTTATTTCTTTAGTGTTGTCTGCTGATGTACAGTAGTACGTGACTAACTGTAGCCCTCTAGAGCTCTACTCAGGATCTGTCAATCAAATGCCAATCAGTCCCAGCGCCACAAGTTCATAATTGTCTTTTATCATGCGCTGTAATTATACAGACAGAGGCATACAATCTGAAGACAACTGTTAACTCGGAAAGCCTTGTCAAACTGACAAGTAAAAGAAATCTTTCAAAAAAAAAAAAAAAAAGACAAAGGAAAATGGATGTCTTTTTCTAAAGCACAACAATGTGACCGTTCGCTTCTTCAGATTTAATTAATGATTTGCTGCCACATGCAATAGGGAGCACAAAGGATACGGGTTCTAGCTGAGGCACAGCAGCATGACTGACAGCGCGGACACTTGCTGAGAGACAAGCGCATGAAACTTTCATCAAGGATATGTGTGTGTGTGCGTGTTTGCGCACTGAAATATATGACTTATGTGCTTTAAGAAGTGGAAAAAAAAAGAGGAATAAAATTTCCCTCATGAACGCCATTACATCCTTGACTTTAATGAAGCAAGATCCGAGCAGTCGTCTGTGTGAGTTCTTTATAAGGGATCAAATCTTTAAAGCACCTCCAGGCTTTTAGTGATGATTTTTTTAATTTGGTTTTACTCTCTGGTTTACAGTCCTGCTGGCCTGCAGGGTCCTTCAACAAACTTCAAATAAATTAAAACTGCTGCAGTGCGGCCTGGATGGACGGGTATAATAGATGCATCTTTCATAAAGGAACCCTGGATATACAGTATACATATACTGTAAATAGATAGATGGAAAGGTGCAAAAGTTCGCACTCCCTCATTTAATTGTATGTGTTTCTGTGTGAAAACATAACAAACATCATTTGACCGTAGTGGGGCAAACATGTGGGCAATACTAAATACCCATGATTCAGTAGGTTGTAGAATCACCTTTAGCAGCAATAACTTAAAGTAATCATTTCCTGTATAACTTTATCAGTCTCTTACTTCATTTTGCCCATTCTTCTTCACAACATCGCTTTAATTCATTGAGGTTTTTGGGCATTCTCTTATGCACAGCTCTATTAAGGTCTCACCACAGCATTTCAATAGGATCTCTGGACTTTGACTGGGCCATTCCTAAACCTCGTTTCTTTTATTTTTCACCTGTTCTGTAGTGGTTAGCACTGTCGCCTTGCACCGCCAGGGTCCGGGTTCGATTCCCGGCCAGGCTCGATTCCCGTCTCTGTCTGCATGTTCTCCCCGTGCTTGGTGGGTGCTTTGGGTGTTCCCAAATTGCCCGTAATGAGTGTATGACTGTTTATCACCCTGCAATGTGCCCTGCAATGGCTTGGCACCCTGTCCAGGGTGTACCCCGCCTCATGCCCTAGAGCGTTATAGATGATGAGTGAGAGGGTTCTGATGTAGATTTCCTGGTGTGAGCCAGGACAGGATATTCTCCAGCACATTCCACAGATGCTAAAATGGAATGAGATCTGTGGAATTTGGAGAAAACACTTTCTGTTTTCTCTGTCATGTTCCTCAGCCATCTCTGACTGATTTTTGCAGTCTAGCCAGGCACTCTTTTGTTGCGCCATGCTCCAGTTCTGATGCCCACTGTAGGTGCACTCAGTGATCCCCAGAGGTCAGCATGGGCACTCTGACTGGTCAACAGCTACCCAGCCCCAAGCTGCAGTGCACTGCATTTTTTGGAAGCAGCCCGTATTAACTTATTCATCAATTTTTGCTACAGTCACACTTCTAAGGGATAAGACCAGGCTAGCTCTCACTCCCCACACACTTGGCTGCACATGACCCTGTCACCAGGTTCACTTGGACATCTTATTGTTGGTACCAACCAGTGCATATCAGGAACACCGCACAAGACCTGCTGTTTTGAAGATGCTCTGAGCAAGTCATCTAGACATCACAATTTGGTCCCTGTCAAAGTCACTCAAATCCTTATACTTGCTGTTTGTACCTGCTTCCAACATTTAAACTTAGAGAAATGGCTACTCCCTTGCTGTCTAAGGCATCCTACGGTTTGTATATACTTATTATTCACTTATACTGTTTCACTCTGGGCAAAATGCATTTTTAATGCCAGAGGTCACAGGAGAATAGCCAGACTGGTTCGAGCTGATAGAAAGGCATCAGTAACTCAAAAAACATCTCCTTTCAACCAAGGTATGTTGGAGAGCATCTCTGAACATACAGTACAACACTTCAAGATGGGCTACAGCAGCAAAAGACAACACCGGATGTTGCTTCTATCACCCAAGAGCAGGAAACTGAAGCTACAGTTCTCATTGGTTCACCAAAATTGAACAATGGAAGATTGAAAAAAACGTTGCCTGGTTGCTCTGATGAGTCTCAATTTCTGCTGGAACGTTCCGATAGTAGGGTCAGAATTTGGCGTAAAACCAAATGAAACTGTGGATCCATCCTGCCTTTTATCAATGGTAGATGCTGCTGCTGCTGTAATAGCTTGGGAGATGTTTTCTTGGCAAGCTTTGGGCCTCTTAATACATTCTTAGATACAAAGACTTCTACAGAGCCTGAATTGAACACAGCGGTTGTGTCTGGCGATAAATACTTTTTAAATGTGTTAAATGTAAGTGCAGATTTAAAGACAATCTTTTGAAAAGGCACTGTCTCGAAATTGTTTCAGTGATTGCGGAAGAGTTCTTGTGAACATGTGTTTCACATTTATTTCGAATCGATGATTACATTGTCCTGATATGGTACAGTTTCCATAGCAACCGCTAAATCAAAGGGATTTGTATAGCAGACGGCCTGTATATTCTAAAGTGGAAGTAAATTGTCTTACAAGAATAACCGCCATGTTAAATGGAGTAAAAGTATACATGTATAATGTATAACTGTTCACCACACCATCATATGGTACTCCAATAACAGCACTCTTCTGTGTGATGTATTCCTTGTCTAAAATAGACTCTGAACCACAGGGAGCACAAGCAACATATGGAGATTAAACCATCAACGGCACTCGGTGAACCCTGTCTAGAGCGATGAGCTGACCTTTACACGCACGGCTATACAAAGGAGGATTTCGCATCAGCAGGGTGTGTGATCCGTGTCCAGAAACAGGCGTGATGTCTAAAAAGTTTGAGAGAACACCTTATCAGAATTATTGGGTCAATGAGCAAACATCTGATCTGTGAGCAACCTAAAGTAATGTTCTAAAGATATGCAGGACAGATCTGGGTTCGCTCTACAGCTGCAACAGTCTGGCGTGCGACACTCAATCTAATCAGTGTCATTCCGAGGTATAGGTTTTCATATTCAACACCACTACCTTAATTGTTGACTCAGTTATTCGTTCACTAGATATGAAACACTTAATTATCCGTTCTCTCATCATGATGTATGGCGTTTATCAAATCACAATCAGCTCCCAAGCGAGAACTCGACGTGAGTGAACTTACGACGAGAAAGACGCATGAAAGTAAAATCAACGCTTGCACTCAAGTCCTACATAAATGCATTAAAATAAAGGTTGATGAACATTACCATCCAAATTAGACCGAGTGATACTGACGTGCAGGGATATAAATAAAGTCAGGAATGAGTTTGGTTTCATTTGCCCAACTGAAATGTGTCTCTGTCTGCACTATTAATCACAATTGAATCATAATCACGTACGTTGGCTTTTTGTAAGTAATCAGTTAATTAAACCATGTTTTTTTTTTTTTTTTTAGCTTAGGTATAGTAACGTGATGACAGACCTTTTATGTTTTTAATATACCTTTTAGCATTGGAAAGATTAACATTTATTTCACTTATAACACCTAATCTTATTTAGGGTTAAAGTTATAACTTATCTAGGATGACTTTTAATATTTTAATAATAATTTAAATAATAATATTATTTTATCATTTTGTTTTATTTATTATTATCATTATAATTATTATTGTTATCATTATTATTAATTTAAATTTATCATTATGATAATATTATTTTCATTTATTTATTTATAAATATGTTTTTTTGTATTTTTTAATTCTATTTTATTGCAATTTTATTGTAATTTTAATTGATCAAGCAGAGTATGTGTGTGTGTGTGTGTGTGTGTGTGTGTGTGTGTGTGTGTGTGTGTGTGTGTGTGTGTGTGTGCGTGTGTCTGTCGCCTTGCACCTCCAGGTCCTGGGTTCGATTCCTGTGTTGGGTCTGTGTGCCTGGAGTTTGCATGTTCTCCCCGTGCTTGGTGGGTTTCCTCTGGGTTTTCCGGTTTCCTCCCACGGTCCAAAAAGATTAGACTAATTGGCAGTTCCAAATTGCCTGTATTATGTATTACGTTCATGTTGGTGTTGACCGGAGATCATACCATAGTCATACAAATGGGAATAAAAACAATGGTCACAACTGGACTACAGAAGTTCCTGGATGGATTGTGTGTGTGTGTGTGTGTGTGTGTGTGTGTGTGTGTGTGTGTGTGTGTGTGTGTGTGTGTGTGTATAAATTGAAATTAGGGTATCATAGGCAAAATGTTGATTCAATCTGAATCCATTTTTGAGCTTTAAAAAATTTTTTTTTATTAGATTAAACAGCACTAATGTTTATTGTCTTGCGCATCTATATTTCTTACATGTCTTGAATTATTAAAACCTACTAAATGCTTAACATTGGAATCCTAATAAACATTAAAATCCAGTGTAGTTTGTCTTATTGATTGTCATGTCTTATAAAAAAAAAAGAAATTTAATCCGACTCAACTGTCTGTTACAGGGTTAGAGTTACTTGAAAGACTTAACAAGTTGTAGACTTTATTTTAAATCATGTGTGATAGCCTTTCAATCTCATTTTGTTTGAGGTTATTAATGTCGCGCTAGCAGGTCGTGAACCCCTGCTGGAAAGTGGTGCTCTCTTGATATAGCCTGATGTCTTTACTCCATGAATAATTCATCTGCTATCAAACCTTAATGCAGATTTTGAGGCATTTTAACTTCATGAATAATCCAATTCACCGTACCTGCAATTATCTAAAAGAAAAGCAGACTGATTGTTGAATTTCAAAACTTTTTTTTTTTCATATAATGATTTTAGATAAGCCCACAGGGCAGTGAAAAAATCAGGATGTTAGATTTAGGATGCTTGGTACGAGAGAGTCCGAAAGTGTATTAAATTCGAGCAGTAATAAGCCAAGGACAATAAGTTTCTGAGTTGTTATTGACAGGTTGACGGAGCCATTATTCTTCCTTATTACACTTCATTTCCTGCTCCAGTGCCTGCGATTTCCTCAGACAAACACTTTTCTGCCAGTGAGGACCAGTAGACCGGCGTTTCACACCCATTCAACTACTTTTTTTTTTTTTTTTTTTTAACTTCGCACACTCAGCTGGAAAATTGAGCTGTGACCATGTACCTTAAAGGTGATACAGCTTATTATTTTTACGCACTGTGTGACACATCTCAAGAAATCTTCAGTACTCCACTTTAAATTCTGCATTTTATAATTTTATAACTTTCCACGTGTCTCCAATTTAGAGTCCGATTTTCACCCGCTACTGATTATTATTCATAAAGACTCATCAATATTCATTAGTTCACTTCCATTATCTTACATCGGTAAATTAGCTACCTAATAGACATGTGTGCAGTCTGAACAGTGTGCAGTCTGAACAGTGTGGGTTTATACTGCTATCCTGAGAGAAAGAAAAAAGAAAAAAACCTAACCTCAAAACCACCGTGCAGGTTCCACTCAGCGTTGACCCCTAGTTTGCTGGCTGTGTGTATGGTAATTTCAGACAAGGACTTATCATGACAAAAAAACACATTTTACAGATAACACTAGGAAGAAGAGCATCTGAAATGAAATTGTAAATTGTCACACAGCAGTTGAGAAGTGTTACACAGATCTAAATTAAGACAGAACAATCACCTCAGCCACAAGGGGCCGAAGAAGTAGTCAAGGACAACAACATCAATAACAGTGGCTAAGCCATCAGATCAGAGCTGAATAAGCACAGCATTATAGAAGAGATGAACACAGAGAGTATATTTTGCTGTTTGCTGTCTCAGATTACATTTACACCTAAAGCATTTGGCAGACGCCTTTATCTAGAGCAACTTACATTACAGCAAGTCCCCTACCTACAAACGAGCCTGTTCATAAGGCCAATTTCTTCGTAAGTCCAATAAAGAGTAGGTGTCTAGGTGCTAGGATACAAATACATTTGGCTATATATGGTATATTACAATACAGTGCTCTTAAGAATCGTGCCGATGTTTGAACAATTCATGTTAAAAGAATGAGCAATGCATGTTCATATCTTCAAAAATTTGTACTCCAAATGTTCGTTTGTAGGGGACTTAAGGGCCTTGCTCAAGGGCCTCACAATGGCCACGCGGAGGTGCTGGGGACTTCCGATCCGTAGTCCAATGCCTTAACAGCGTAACCACTGAGCTACCCCTGTTCCATAAATCTCAACAAACAGGGTGCTTTTTTACTAGAAGAACTTTTTTTATGACATAACTAAAAGAAAACAGGGTCGATAAAGAGCTGAGCTTGTTAAAGTATGTCCTTGCTGTATATGTGACTTGTTATGGGTTGTAACAGGCACAGTTATGGAGACTCTGACCTTCCGTCGCTATCGCAACCACGTTTCGATAGCCTCCATACGTCCACAAACACAAAACGCATGCAGCCTGGAATGTGGAAGCCTAGAATAGCGAAGTTACATTATTTATCAAAAACACCACATCGACAAAAAGAAAATGCTGTGAGTAAGCACAGACAAAGTGGTACATTGGGAGAACAAAAGGGAATTAAAATGGCTGCAGGTCAGGCATGAGTCTAGCGATATTGATGATTTCTCAAAACTCTTGAGCCTGCCTGCGGAACAAACTCACTATAAAGCACTTTAAGGAGCCAGAGCTCAAGCAAAACATTCAATCAGCTGTTTTTAGACAAGCAGGCCATCAAAAATGAAAACGCAGACCCCTGTGGGGCACTTAATAAAGGAAACAAATCTGGAATGCTTCATGGAAATGTCAGAAGAGGCAGAAGTATTTCATTTTTCCTAGCGAAAAAGAGTTTGTTGTTGTATTTCCACAGCTGCCTCACAAGCTGTTTCCCTGTGCATGTTGCAGGATTTTCAGTAAGCGCACTCATCATGACCAACAAGGCCAGCTTTACCTCTAACATTTTGCTAAAGTATGATTTATTGTTTCAAATCTGAACCGTTGAAATTTGGCCCAGTCGGTCCATCCTATACCTAAGATATGATGTGTTTCTAATTCATCCATGGGTGAAAGTGGTACTGCGAACCACTAAAACATTCAGTGAGTATACGGTACAGTAAGTCCCCTATATACGAACATTCGAGTTACAACCTCTCAAAGATATGAAAGTTCCTTCACGAAAGTTAATCACGGAAGTTAGATCACATGTCCGGCTTACATTGTCGCACCGTGCATCCTCTGCAAGTGCAGTACAAGCCCAGGTTGTCCAGAAATAAGTGTAAAAGCATTGATGAAGCTGGTAATGCTAAGAAGCACCAAGAAATAACGAGGGAGACATAAGTGAAAATTCCTGAGAGAATGAAGTGAGGTGATAAGGTGGCAGACATGGCTTGTTCTTTTAACATAAATAGTTCAAGCACCTGCACAATGCGCAGTAATGTACTGTGTATAGCCAATTGTGTTAGTACTAGCGGAACGTAAACCACTAAGCCAGCTAGCTTCTAACACAAGGCAGAATCCTAATTCCTCTCTAACCCCTGATCAAAAGCACTACAGTGTAACCTTGGATTGCGAGTAACTTGGTCCGTGAGCATGTTGCAAGACGAGCAAAATTTAGTAATAAATTTTAACTTAATAAACGAGCGAGGGCTTGATATATAACTAATATGCATGCGCTTTGTCTGATGAGCAACACAAGACCACAGCTGAGCCAATAGTTCTCAAACATAAACACACACACACTAACGGAAACACTGCTCTGTCGGGATTCTTTTCAAAGGTAAAGTACAGGTTAATTTCTTTTATTTTTACTTTACATTTTGTATTAATTATTTTTATATGAATATTTATATGAACAAATATTCAAAGTTTCCATTATTTCTTATTCGGGAAATTTACTTTGATATACAAGTGTTTCAGTATACAGTGCAAGCATGCATCCGGAACGAATTACTTTCCATTTTAAGTTATTTGGGATTCAACCCTGGTACAGCACAATAAGTGGAGACATAATAAAGCATAAAGAGATTTACAGGAGTGTGCACCACCACCATGGTTTATTCTTAATCTCCTTACCTTTTGGCTATAAAGTACCAGGAAAAGGTTTGGTGTCAAACAGTGTATTAAAGCTTAGTAGGCAATAATATTCTTTAGATGCATTAAATGTTACATTGTGCACTATAAATAGGTTACATAACTGATTTACATGACAACAGCACAAGACACAGCTCGAAATTAAATTCAGATTAACGTACCTTTACTTGTTCAGTGATTTCAATGAAGAAACATCACCACAAAGTCAAAACATAGCTTTACAGAAATCTGAATATTAATATATTTAGTTCAGATCTCTACAGAACAAGCCAGAGGCGACAATAGCGAGGAAAAAATGTCCTACGTACAACAACCACTAAACCACAGTGCAGGCCCAAGCAACTGCACTGGTAACTGCAAATGACCTGGAAAGATTTCTCTACGTGTCTTCTGGGGTATTCGGTTTCCTCCCTCCTAGCATGTACTGTAGATTGAATCTAATTTGCCCCTAGTGGTGAAAGAATGTCTTTAATGTGGGTTAATGTGATGCACTGGCCTCCTATCCAGGCAGTATTCCTGCCTCATGCTCAGTAGGTGCATTTGCATGGACCTTAATGTGCTGTTAAAATCAGAACGAGTCAGAATAAATATGTATCATGTTAACATCTCAGTCTGAACAGTTTGACCTGATCTGGGGATAATTTAATAAATTTTCAATGAGAGATGAGGGAGGTGGTGAAAATATTTGATAGAACGATCAACAGATAAATACGAGCCATGTAAACTCGTGAACTGATAGTTTTTTTTTTCTTGTTGGGATATTATTTCTGCTCACTTAATATTAATTAATATTTCCTCACTTGACGAGTTTCCTAGAGAGAAATTCTGCTTTCATTCCTGATAGAAGTAAACTAAAAAAATGAGAACGACTCTCTCCCTCCTGTCCTTACTTCCATCCACTAGGTCTCTGACTGTGCTGATTGGCTCCCCATTTCCTTTTTACCAAGGAACACAGTTATGTTGTCTATTGTTACGAAATTTTGCCGTTCTGCTAACATACTGTATGTTCGTTTCTTTCAGGGGAAATAAACTCACAGATAATATTGTTCGTCTTTCCATTTCAGTACTGTATATTTTGCCACATACTGTACATACTGTAAAGAATATCTTAAGTGATTTTTATCGCTAATACATCCCTAGGTAAAACTAACCAAGCCTGAAAAAGGCATTGAATCGAAACAAAATGCACGGCTTAAATCTGTATTTGCTTGAGATCCCAGTGGTGGACTGAAGATGCTTGTGAGTCTGTATGAAGTCCGTATGAAACAACAGCTCAAAGAGAAATTGCCAGAGTGCCATGGTGCAGTGTGCTGAGCTGACAGGAAGATAGTCAGTAGGAAATTCTACCAGTCTACCTACTTTAGAAGATTCATATTTAATTAAAATGCTAGCAGATCCTTCATCGTCTTCAATGAAAAGCATCACACAGAGGTACAAAAAGCTCACACTTTTCAAAGTCAGAGTACATTTAAAATCAAGCGCATACATCCAAACCTTTTAGCATGATGCCAAAAGAGACTCTAAAGCAATATGACAATACTTGAGAGTGACTATAGGAATGCATAATGTACATGCTTTAAATCCTCCTGGAGTCCATTTAACAGATTTCCTCTTCAAGTCATTCTAATGGGAGCGCAAGTGCATTAGCACGTCTGTCATTAGCATCAGACGCGTCTTACTGTTCATCTGCATCTACTACACGCCTGTCAGACTCCGACAGAAAGCGTATTCAATCTGTAGCTGCAAAGTGAAGAAGTCTTTCATGTCTCCCCGAGAGGCGGTCTATCTTGGTAATGATGCTAAAAATTATTTGACACGCCATGACCTCACATCCTGTGAGACAGAAATAGAGCATTAATGAGTCTCTAAGAGACTTCACGCTCAAGCTGGTGGATGCTCACTAACTTTTCCTGTCCTTAAAGGATAGCATCTTTTGTTTAATGACCAATCAGTCATGAATATTGATTTGTCATTATCCGTACTTCATACTAAGCCATAGTTCCAGCACGTCCGCAAAAAAATATGTGAACGCAGTAAGACTTTGTACAACTTATGCAGTAAAAACTGGTAACGGCGCAGTAATGTCTCATTTGACGTGGTCGAAACGAAATATCCGCTTCCCCTCTTGCTTTTCATCTTATCTCTCATCATCCTATCTCATCTTTTCATCTGATGAGCTTGCGCATTTTTAGCCAAAATTTTATTGCTTGATATGTCTGCTGGTCGGCCCACGGGAAGTGAAGATATGCTTCCTTGAAAAACGCCCTTATATTATGACAAAATAATATCTAAATAATATCTAAAAATCATTAGTTCATATCAAAGTTCAACAGATGGCGCTGTTCAATTTTTAAAATGCGCTTATAGGTGTGCGATTAAAATCTACTTAATAAACGCAATCTCACACCTATCACTACACTGTAAAAAAAAAACGTGCTTAAATCCGTAAATTTTACGGTAAAAAACTGGCAGCTGTGGTTACCAGAATTTTACCGTAAAAAATACGGTAGCACCGTTATTGCACTGTAAAAAAACAAAGCGTAAATTTTACGTTAAAAAAACGACAGCTGTGGTTGCCAGAAGTTTACTGTAAAAAATACAGTAGCAATGTTTTTGGTTCTACGGGATCATACTCATTATGCTGCATATTTTACGGATTTTAATTGTTTTTTTTTTTTCGAGTCTGGCCGGGAATCAAACCCAGCCCCTGGAGGTGCAAGGCGACAGTGCTAACCACTACAATACCATGCTTGTTAGGCAACTGTTGTCGTTGTTGGACTTCCTCGGTTTCCCCACGTCCCCTCACACGACTTGCACTCCAACAACGACAACACTGGTGGTTAGCACTTTTTACAGTGCAATAACGGTGTTACCGTATTTTTTACGGTAAAACTCTGGTAACCACAGCTGCCAGTTTTTTACCGTAAAATTTACAGTTTTTTTTTACAGTGTAGCTCTACTGCAGGACGACTGAACCTTGGATATTGAATTCGTTCTGGAGGCAAGTTTTTAAGGCAAGGATTCTTATTGCGATATGAATTTTCCCATAGTAAATATTATAAATGCAGATAATCCATTCCAGCCACCAGAAAACATTACCAATATTTCTTTTCAAATTTCAGTCCTTAAGGTAGAAATTCGTATGGGAGTACATGTGTATGCTGGGGTCCGCTGTAACAGTCTTAAACTAGGAAATGGAATGCAGTTATGCAGTTGTATATTGAAGATATTTGGTGGTGGGGAGATGAGCAATAGAACACATCAAGATGGTTTTTGGAATTTTTGTGTGTTTGTTTGTGCATCCATCAAGTAAAAATTACTGAACAAATTTCAATGGGGTTTTCACAGATATATTCGGCTGAGCTCGAGGTAACATATAGGCTTTGTTTCATAGCAATTGGCCCACAGGAAGAGAAGAAATGCTATTTTGAAATTTTAATAGAAAACCCTTACTTTATGAAAAACAAAAATCAACCTTAGCTCATCTCAATATTTAACAGATGCCGCTGTACATTTTTAAAAACACTCTTATGAGTGTGTATGCAATCAAACTGGTGGATCAGAACTAACATAGAATTCTTTCTGAATGTAGGAGCTAGTGTGCTAGCATACTACAATTTTGTCCGGTTAAAACAGCTGGCTTATGAGAAGCTTGTTGTTTTAAGCCCCTGAAACTTTTCCTGATTTGAGATAAAGCCAGTTTTTCAAATGGACTGAGTACACATAATAATATAATCAATATTTTACAAGTTGACAACTGTATTATTGTGATACAGTGACGTATCGAATTGAGAGCTTTGTATCAGACACAATCATACAACGAGTCACATTGCTGAGCCGTTACTTACTGTAATTTAGCTAGCTTAACCTACGTTAGCAGACACTGTATATGGTTTAGCTGCTGTTAAATAAATCACTGTAAATACTGGATGGCTACTATTTGAGCTTTATCGTGAGGTACTTATCACGATGGTTAGCACTCAATACCAAGCGTAATTACAGTGCAATTTCAGTTACATGGAGTATTTCCATCTAGCTAAACAATATTACTGACATTTCTAGCTTAGTTCTATTGTCATTTCCGCCTTTTACGTCGCCAGCACATTCTCTTGACACAAAATACACAATGTAGACATGACGCAAATAAGATATAATGACTATGTGCTAGCAAAATACTTAGCCTTAATTACAATGACAAGTGCTCAGTGCACATACATCCCAGTTGCCTAGCAACAGTGTTCTCAGGACGAACATCGAGTACACCATGTGGTTGTCTTTTTATGTTGGCTGCAGAATATCAGAATAAACTGTTGCTCACATATTAAAATCGTACTTATAACAAACATTAACTTATCATACGATTTATTCTTTTATATTAATAAACGTAAAAAATTTCATTGTCTGATACTCTAGTAATTTAAGCATTTAGATGTAGAAGTAGATGTTGATATTCCGCACAGTTCCTCAGCACCTTGGCTCAAGTCACATGAATGACACATGGATGTCTACACAAAGCACACACATATGACAGCCTCGTAAGGCGATTATAGAGTTCACTTAGCGCCAGACGAACAAATCCTGACGAGGAGTGTCCTGTCACGTCTGAGGAGTTCATATTAAGACACGACAATATATAATGTTTACAATTATAATTTATAATGCAGACAAGTGCTTTTTAATGAGTTTTATGAATTATGACAAGACACATTTACTCAAGACTCGGGAGTCCAGCAATCCATCAAGAAACCAGCAGAATTTTACATAAGTGTCTTTAATTATCTAGCGAGCGTCCACTCTTAAGGTTGTTACACAACAGGAACGAGGCAAATAAACGATAAAGAAAAAGTGATAATTTCAGAGAGGAATAAAATGCATCATACACTCACATCAAAGACAAGCGAAAATAAACACAAGCTCTAAAAATGCATGCTACGAAAACAGATTCCACATCAAGCCGTTTTATTTCCATCTGCCTCGACACCCTCACCTTGCCCTGCCCTCTCTCTCTTTTCTTCCCGATCGCTCTGATATTTTTTCACAGCTTTTTTCACCGCCTCGACTACAACACATAACAGTAACTATACTGCACCCAGACACACTCAACATGCGGTGTATAATCCGATTAAACATAGCATCCTTCTGTTTTAGCAGGAAAGTAACATAAAAAAAATGTAATTTGTCATTTTTGTCCTTCTTATCGTAAATTAACTGCATTACATGAAACAAACAGCTCACGATGTTGAATGTTTTATAAATGACGTTCCAACAAGCTGCGTTGTGATAGTTCAGAGGTTTTCCTGTCAAATGAGAAAAGCTGATACAATTCACCTGGGGTGAAAACAACAAATGGCACATTTTGCTCAGAGAAATCCTGTCACTGTTGGGGAAATGTTCTGTTGAGAGGGTATTGTTTCGAAAAAATATTAACGGCGTAAAAATAATCGCTCTGGAAATTCGCCTCTGGTGTGTAAAGACCTTTATAGGGACGTATCCGCTATCAGCTATTTACAATTAAAAGCGATAATTTTGCTAATAATGCTTGCTATGAATTGAAAATCTTTCATTTTAGGAATCTGTTTTCAAGCTTCACATTTACAGCATGAATATCAACTGAGAATGTATGTTCTTTTTGTACATGTATGTGACATACAGTAGATGAATTTTCAGGCAACAATTAGAAATCAATGGTTATCCAATTAAAGCCAACAAGTCAAGACACTAAAAGCGTCATTTTGTTTTAAAGGATGAATTCATTTATTTAACCAGTCAATTTTTTTTTATTAACATCTTCCTGGAAATGTATTCTTCGGCCAGATCACCATCACTGACGTGCCACGGTCTTTTAAGCTGATTATATCATTGCAGTGGACCAAGTGCTCCTGCATCATCAAATATGAGAGCCAATCATGTCCCGACATGGAAATTCATGACATACAATCCTGATTTACAAGGAAAAGTGATGGGAGTGTTCATTTGAAGATTTGCATATTATCGGAGTCTCTAAGGTAAGATGAGATAAGATAAGATATATCTGTAAGATATATTCGTCCCACAGGCGGGAAATTTCTAACTAGACACTTTTCTTCCTTTTCCATTATGATATTCATTATTATAAAAATGTCTTCATAGTTTTAAATACACAGATGAAATTTACGGACCGGCGCAAGCGAGACTAATGGCTATTACAAGCTGTTCATTCGGCTTGTCCTGACCTCCATAATGTCCATAAATGGCCAATTTCAATTCAGTACTAAATTTGGTCCAGAGCTGGTGTGTCTTTTGTGTGTGATTTCATCCCCTCACACACAAAATCGCTTTGTCCTTCCTGTTGCAGCATTCATGACCCCATGAGAAGAGGGCTGGGGATTTTTTTTCCTTTTTTTTTTTCCGGGGAATCACTGCCTGACAAATACAGCCATTCATTAACCACGTGCACTATGTGTGTGTTGAACAAGTCCTTACTGAGTCATGGGGCATGAGGGGTACTGGGTTCACTCTGTCGGTCTCTGTCTCCTCTTTTCCCTGTTCAATTCCATCTCGCTTGGTCATTTCCTGTCTTTATCGCTCCTCCCTGACTGCCTTTTTCCATTTTCCTTATAGAATCCTCTATTATTTGGTCGAGGCTATAATTTTTTTTCCAGGCTTTTTTGTGCACACATTCACACATTTCATATTTTTCTCTGAGGAGCTACTGTATGAGCAGGTGGGTGACCCCGGTGGTCATTCCAAAGGCCTGACCCACTTAACCAAGCCCAAGCCTCATTAGCTACTCGCCACTGGTGTATAGGAGCATTTTGACAGGGACACTAGGGCTAAAGAGGAAGCCAATCAGCTGAGAATATTTGTGCAGTTTAAGGCTACACTGGTGAGCTAATTAAATCCAGACAGCCTTGGGTTCTACTCACTTGTTCCCTCCACAGATCTCTATTCATGACCAAAGCCATGAGCACCACATCAGCTAGAACGTGGCTAACACCGTCTCAAAGGCTCATCTGCATGTCTGATGTTTTTGTGCATACTTGGAAAACTGTTCCTTGTTAGTTCACATTAGTTCACAGCGTGCACAACTAATCAGTATCAGCCACTAAAAAGACAAAAAAAAATAAAAATCATGTTTTTACAATCTTCCATTATCATAAAACTCCTCTCCTGCTACACTAATGCACTTATCCCATTGTTTCACTAGAGCTTGGATACCATCAAGGTAAAAAGTTTTTCTCAGCGCATCGGACGGTCTGGTTCACATTTTAAACAACGCCAAGGGTTGCTTTACAAGAATAATTTCAAAGTAATAAAAATCAATTCTACTTCAGTATTCTACTAAATGAACACAAGAAAGGCACATTAACCAGCCGGATGTAGCTTGGCATGATGTGTGCGCTCTCAGGCTCTTTGACGTTTTGATTAACGTTCACCCTCCTGTCACACACAAATGAGGAAGTGTTTATGAATATTAATATACAAGGCTATTAAACGCCTCTGAATCTCATTCATCTCAAAAAATGAGTACTAACATACAGGAGGACATATGGTCTATACTAATAAACAGCTCTAAATGAGCTTCCCCCCATATTACCCCCTAATAAGGCAATCTGTCATTGTGTGAAAAGTACAAATGCTCCATTGGTCTCGTTCTGGCTCGGACACTAAAAAGATTGAGGGAAAGCTCTAAGTGTGTGTGTTTCTGTTCTGAATAACCCTCAGAGCCGTGGTGAAGGGTTCAAATGGGCTCTCTACCATCAATGCCCTGATTATGTGCCGATGTTCCTCGCTTTACGTCACTCTTTGGAGGACAGAAAAACACCACTAGGGAAAAATCGGTGCCGGAAAATCGGCCGCAAGCCATCTTCAGACATTGACTGGTAGCTTTTAATAGTATTCACTCATTCATCTTCAGTAAGCACATCATCCTGGACCATGCATCTTGAGCAAAATTTGAAAACAGAATCTTCGATTTTACTTGGTGATCAGTAAAATCAATCTAAAATCAGTGGTACGATGGCTTAGTGGTTAGCACTGTCGCTTTGCACCACCAGGGTCCGGGATCGATTCCCACCTTGTACATGGAGTTTGCGCCTTCTCCACTAGGTTTACTCCGGGTACTCCGGTTTCCTCCCACAGTCCCCAATTTCCTGTGGTGTGTGAATTAGCAGATGAATGTGTACGTGTGTGTGCCCTGTGATGGATTAGCACCCTAGCCAGGTTGTGTGAGTCATCTAAAATGTTAGCAAAAAATATCTTTTTACATAATACTCCAAACATATATATTCCTTATATACTGAGACTAAAATAATATAGTATGTGATTTTAAATTCTGAAGGGAAACAAAAAAATATTGAAAATATTACACATCATGCCATTTTAGTTGCTGATGGCAATGTTAGCTTTGTGATGAATAATGTATAGAGCTTATATAAATGTGTCCTCCAGAGACCGCACTAGTGGTCAAAATATCTTCTGAATGTTAGCATATGATTAGACTTGGATTTGTATTGTGGTACTGTATCACATACCTGCTGTTATATTGTTCTCATGCTGCTGAGGGCTTAGCAAAGCTACAGGACCTAAACATGTCTGGGTGCTAGATAGCATTTAGCTTAATTAAATGAGTACAGTGGTACCTCAGCATACGACTTAAAAAATTTCACCTTAAGAACTGGTATTTTGCCAGAAATGTCCCTCGGCATGTGAAGTATTTTCGGTATACGGGTGACGGAACAGAGCCAAGGTGAACGCCAGCTAAGTTGCACGTTCATCCAGGAACCATTTACGACTTTTTTCCATCAGTGGAAAGCGAGTTTTTTTTTTTTTTGCATTTTGTACAAGATTTAATACAGACATTGCATTGGTAGCAAGGTGCTGAAAGGAATCATAAATTAAGATTAAATTAAATGTCTATTTATTTAATATTTTACTTCATTTACATGTCTTTTCTAAATGTCTTGATTGTTTTTTATGCAAAAATATGATTACAGTGTGAAAAACTGCTAATATTGGTAATATTTTTCAGTTTATCCGCATTTACATTATTTCCTATGAGAAAATGTGTTATACATTTGGAATATGAATTTTCACCTTAAGAACTCGCCTCCGGAATGGATTAAATTCATATGTCGAGGTACCACTGTATTAAATGACATAAAAAGAGATTATAATTAAGTTGAAAAGACAAGAGGCATGTAATGTATCACAATCTTACATATAAAAATTATATATTATATCTACTTCTACAAGCATCACTAACAAACCAGCATTAAAATACTGTAGGATTGAGTTGATGGTGAAGGGATTAAAACACTAAAAACATCTTCATCAATACCTTCAAGGTTAGGACACGAAGAACAGCTGCCATTTTAGCCTAGTGAGGCGTGTCAGATGAAGGCTTTCCTGTAAAAGACAGCCCAGCCTTTTTTAATTACCAAGCAAAGCACAATGTTTCTTACTCCATCTGTCTCTATTTTTCGTCTACTCTTTTTATAACTCATCTCACTGCCATTTTTTTTTTTTACAGAACCTCATTTAAAAACACATCTCATGGAATTTAATGCTTCTCTACTTTAGCTTTTTATTCTTCCACCCTATACACAGTAGGTGTTATCAAAGCAGCCATACAGAACAACTGGCATTCACCAGACCTTTTTGCACAAGCAACAGAATATCTATAATAAAAATAAAAAAAAAAACGTAACAATGTTGTTGGAGGCAAAGGAGAAAGCGCCTATTGTGTGAGTGTGAAATAGTCAATACAGGATGTCAGAGCAAAACCTGTGTAGTGTAGTCAGTACCGGTGAACTGAAGTGCCGCATGACTAACTTACAAGCCTTTTTAACTGCTCAAGCTGTAGCGATAAAAAGCCGACAGTCAGCAGGGATCTCAATGTGCCAGAGTGCTGTAGGGACTTGTTACAACCATGGCGGCTCTTTCATTCAAGCCTCATGATGATACGCAGATGATACCCAGAGACCTCTGCATCTAAAACATACATCAAAATGTCCGTCGGGTATTGTGCCATTCCGTCTGATGCAATCCCCCTGGACGGAATTTTGCAAGAAGCTAGAATGAAATACACGATTTCTCTTTGAGACGCGCCATCGCTCATATCAAAGGCGATCCAGCTGCCACCCGGTGGCATATGCACAGACAAATTGCACCCACAGTGTCCTTCATTCGGCGGCAAAGCTGACACTTTGACGTGCCACTCTTGACTTCATTTTGATTAATCATTTTCCACTGGAAGCAATCCAGCATCAAGTAAAACCATCCTGTTTGACTCTGTGCGCTGAAAGGATGATTAATTGAGAACCCAAATATTTTATGAATTATCAAATATTTTATGTTTAGCCCAAAGACAGCTCCTCTTTTATATTAGATGAGCACCATAATCAAAGCGATGGAGTGGTACAGGACTGAGATGCAGGGTTTGGCACACAGGCTGACCTCTTGCTTATTAGTTTCAGTCAGTCCTCCAAACATGTGTTGCAGCGTCTCTCAGACAGCTCCAGCCATTTGTGTTTGATCATCTGCTGAGCTGCGAGGCACGAGTAGCAACACAGCAACTGCAGGCTAACGGAGTACCGAGACACGAGGCATGCCTTGCATTTTAACACTGTTTTTATCACATCGGGTTGTACGTCCTCACGTTTCGTTCTTGGGGGAGGGGGGGGGGGTTTGCTAATCAGAGAAGGATGTAACAACAGATCCTGAATACACCTGCGTCTTGCATCTCCATCTGGAAGATTTTAACTTTGATTTTTCACTTTTTCAGATCACAGACTAATTAGGACGTAAGAGCTCAGTTATTCTAATTAAGATATTAAGGACTATAGATTTTACATGTAATTTCCACCTAGTTTTTTTTTTCTTACAGTTTTTTTCTCCCATGATTTATATGTTGAGGTTTCTTTCTTCTAATCTAAGTAAAAGACATCCATTAACAACTGTTTTTTCCTGCTTTTTCTTGAGTACAGTAAGTTCCCAACATACGCGCAAGTTCCGTTCCGAGAACTCGTTCATAAGTCCAATTTGTTCGCAAGTCCAACAAACATTGTCTTGGTACTAGGATACAAATACAATTGGCTATACACAGAATAAACTAACATATTCCATGATCTTGTCCTTGTTGTTTAGAATCAGGCCGATGGTTGGACGATTCATGTTAAAAGAACGAGCAATGTCTGCCATCTATTCACCTCGCTCCATTCTCTCAATTATTTTCACTTTTGTCTTCGTTGGTATCTTTTGCTGCTTCTTTGCAGTACCAGCTTCATCCTGGGATGCGTGATTTAACCCCCGTGACTGAACATACGCAAAACTCATGGTCGTATCTTCGAAAGTCTGTAACTTGAACTTTGTATGTTTTTTTTTTTTTATTTAACTTTGGCAGATTTATTCATAGTTGTGCAAAAAAAAAAAAAATCCTAATACCATAGGATATCCATAGGATCCACTTGAAATTTCAAATCATATAACTGATGATGAGTCTATGCAATTTTACAAACGGATTAGGCTGTCAAGTAAATCCCTTATTTCGGTTCCCTTATTTATCAACCACATTGCCGAGGTTGAATGGAAATTGATCTGTATTTTAGAAAACATCTGTTGCAGCTGTTTTTTCGTTGCCACAGCACACATGTATTTGCTTCCCCACTCTAATGCACCTCACTTGGCTCATGTAAAGTCTGATAATTACTTGCTAATTACTTGTCCTGAACTCAAATGTATGTCGACTCGTAGACCTGCATCAAATTGTGCATTTAACTTAAGAGTAAAAAAGAAAGAGAAAAGAAGAAAGAGCATTTCAGCACATCAAGGAAAAAAGAGCATTCCAGTGAAATGAACTGATTAAGGCACTTGGATTAAATTGCTTATAAATGTCTTATGAAGCTCGTCAAGACAAATGCGCATTAAGATGCAAACAAAACTGCAAGGCTCATTAAAGTCTTGAGGATTTCACAATGAAGACTGAGTACCAAACTTAATTGCAGCTTGTCCCCTGCTGAGTCAAGCCATGTGAGTCCTTCTGACTGAATTCCTAATTACAGCCAATGATTAAACAGCCAGTCACATCGCTGAGGAAAGTTGTTTAATATCCCTCAACATGAGCAGAAATAGGGATCTGGACAAAACAGATATCTGCACGGCTCTGCCTGCTCTTAAATCTCACTGCTCACCAGCGTGACACTCATGCTCCTTTTCACTTAACAAATAACCACAGTGCTATTCAATTCAACACAGGAGATGATGATTAACTTTTTATATTAACTTTCGAACAGTCTGCCACAATGTTCTTTAGCACAGGAAGGTCTTCAGTATCTGGGTAACAAGCTACTTATTAACATAATCTGCTTATTAACATATAGAAACTATAAACAGCTAAATTTTCTATATTTGTACAGTTTGTTTATATATATATATTTTATCTTCTATAGCTATATTTTCTATAGCTAAAGTTTTTCTACATTTTATTTCATTATTTATTTCTTATTGATAATCATTTTTTTAAGGCGGTCGCATAAGCATTTCACTGCATGTCGTACTATATATGTATGTGACAAATACAATTTTTATTACATTTTTTTAATTAAACATATAGAAATTTACTATACAATTGTATTTCATATCTATATAATAAAAGTAAGGTTTTGTCTGTACATTGGTCAGAACTCGCCCTTACAATGACATCTTTATGTTTCAAACATCAGAGAACCCGAAACCAGTGTCAAAAATTTTTCTGTCTGTATGTCTGTATGTCTGTCCATCCAGATTTTGTCGCAGTATCACATAAAACTGGCTGAACAGAATTTAATGAAGCACACCTCTTATTCCCATTAAAAATTTATTCCCATCAGGACTGTTGCAACTAAGGAATTGCTCTTTTATTCCAGTTGTCCTTTTCCTCCGATTCGTGGAATCTTAGTGTTCTTGTAGATGCACCTAGTGACTGCCTATAGCACCACAGTCCCAAAGGTTAGGGTTAGGGACAGGAGTTCCTGTTCGCACCCTTTATCTCAACTTGCTTCATATGAACTCAAACTTTACACATTATCATGGCACCATATTGTCACTGTTTTTTATGATGTGCATATCATCAGATTGATTTAGCTCATGTAACATATAATGTTTTTGGGATATTTTAAAAGATGAATGAAAAGACGATCAGCAGCTTCGTCTAAGAGGGCACATTCCAGAGTCGCCTCTATTTCCTCACGCTGCTCACATGAATGGTTTCGATAGTCCAGAACGGCCACAAAAGCCTCACTATGTCCTTTCCTCCATGAACTCAAAGCATTCCACATATTATCTACCAGGTTGCCAGGCTGGGAGGATTTTTTTTTTATGTATTAAATGGCAGCAGTGACTCAGTGCCCAAGCTTTCAACCTAGTGAATGGATCTCGCCAGACTCCTATAACCTCAGCTAATAGGAGTGGATTAAACTCAGGTGTGAAATGTAACAGAGATAATACTGTCTCAAATAAATACCACATTTGTACCTAATAATTAGAATTCTTTTTTAACACACCTGAAGGTTTAAATTCAGTATAGTGCCTGTCTCACATGGATTGGGCAAAGTAAAAAAAAAAAAAAAAACAGATTTTAACACAACAAGCATGGTGGCATAGTGGTTAGCACCACTATGGGGTCGATGGTTCGATTCCCGCCTCGGTGCCTGTGTGCATGGAGTCTGCATGTTCTCCCCGTGCTTGGTGGGTTTCCTTCTGAGTATTTCGGTTTCATCCCAAAGACATGCAGATTAAGTAACTCTGTCCAGGGTGAACCCAACCTTGTACCCTAAGTCTCGGCTTTAGGCCACCTGCGACCCTGTACAGGATAAGTGGTATAGAACATAATTTTTTTTTTTTAAAACATGACTTGTTTTTTTGCCTGTATAACTGCTAGATAGTTAGTTAACATTAAATGATCTTAATATATGTTAATGTTCTTATTGTATTTCAGGGCTTGCCGGATATTGCAAATTTGATCATGTCTTTGCCCATGTTTAAATGTTAAACATTTTAGCACATTAAAATTAATCCAGCAGCCAGGCATACCCTAAAATCTTCAGACTGAATTCAAGTTATATTTTTAACCTCAGAAAAAAATAATGTTGCACATTGAGTGGTGACATAAATATTTAATTGTAAACACTGCTATACAACTAAAATAACTATTTTTTCCCCCTTTTTTCAGACATTTGCCCAAAATGAACTTAATGCTCTCATCAGGGAGAACAAAAAGGAAAACAATACGTGTACATGACTTGGAAAGATATGGACTAACTGTCACTTTAATAGGAACACCTGCACCCTGGCTTGTTCATGCAATTATTCATATCTTATGCTACATCACATGCCAGCGGAACAATGCATAAAATCCCGCAGATACAAGTCACATGAGGAACAAACGTGATCTCTGTGATTGTCGGAACATGGGATGGTTTTTACTGCACTGACAGGCTAGTTTGAATATTTCAGATGCTGAGCTGGGATGATTACATATAACTTTTTATACAAAATGCAAAAAAAATGAAAAAAATAAAAATCCAGTGAGTAGAGGTTCTGTGGCAGAGATCAGTGGAGAACTCACAAGAGGCACCAGCAACCCAAATAACTACTCTCTGCACCCATGGTAAGCAGAAAAGCATGCATACTATGCTGAACCTTAAAACTAAAAGGTGTATATAAAGGTATTTTTATCATGAGACCAGAGTTAGCACGGTGGGTTAGCACTGTCGCATTGTACTTTCAGGGTCGGCGTTCGAGTCCCACCTCGGGTTGTTCTCCCTGTACTGTTGGACTTCTTCTCGAGTACTCAGGTTTCTTGATGAAATGAATGAATCATAAAAAAAGCTAACAACAAGACAAAATACTGACGGGCTAAAGAAACTGTTTTCTTAACTTTTTCTTTAAGCTGGACAACTTAGACACATCTCCCACAAGAGAATTATGATCAACCTCACGGCTAGATATTAAAAAATGTGAACAAAACACTTTCATTCAGCTTGTAGATATAAAAATAGCTCTCTCACTCTCTCTCTCTCTCTCTCTCTCTCTCGCTCTCTCATCATATTTTTTTTGTGCAATAGAGGGAAAAAAGTATGCCGGGTTTTATTGATTGCTACCTGCACAGCTACAATTACTGAGGTAACCCCGTGTCATCATCACACAATCGAGCATCCATACATCATATAATGAGGTGAGTGAGGAAAATCTGGCAAGTCTGTAATTGAAACAAAAGATTTCCAATGAAGGAAATGGCACTTCCGTTTTCTACTGTACACCATAATTGCCTCTTTGCCATCAGCTGTACTTTACCCGAGAGATAGCGCTGAGGAAGACTGCACTGTCTGTAATGGATTCAGAGACTTTTTTTTTTTCTTTTTTTTTTTAACTCAGTCTTTCACCAGCTAGGCGGTGGATTAATAAAATGTGTGACATCTTACATTTCTGAAACTTGTCACCGAACACCAAAAGATCCTGGATCAAAGGTTTGTGAAAACGCTGCAATGTCTTGGACAGATAAGCGTCCCGCGTTTCAGCCTGAGCTATCAGGCGAGTAAAGTTCGTGATAGCAGTAAATGTCTAAATGATCGTATAAGCCGATAAAACGTTGAACTCTTTCGATGTTTAACATTATATGAAATCTTTCTTTGTGTGCTACAAACAGTTACGCATAATTCCTGGTCAGGATTCCATGCTAGTGCTTAAAAAAGCTAAGAAAAATCATTAGCAATTTGGTAAATGGCTTGTGAGTTGCATTTTGATCTCGTATATTGATGTCATTTTCTTTTGAAGCAGGAGTCAGAGTGACAGCATGTTAAAGTGCTCGCTATACAAAACAGCCAGCAGTGCTCAAGAAACATACCGTCCCCTGCCGAATCTAAAACAACAAACCGACAGATTAACAAGAGTAACAATAGCCTTTTTCCAACTCTGAAGGGTTTTTCACTGTTACTGTACATTTACATACTTGTCCACTTTAACAAGAAATATAGCCTCGCTGAAGAGATGACATGGTTTTGGAGTCTGAGCCGAGGTTCACAGCAGCACCGAAGGTCACAGAGAGACTCATCACAAGCAGAAATCTGACATATCTAAGTGGTAGATAAAATGACATTACTGATGCTTACTAAAGGAATCACGTTCTCGAATCAGTCAGAGCTGATTAAGCACCGAGATGACTAAAGCCTCTTTTAAAAAGAACAATACCAAATTATATCCTCTCCAAAACGAATAAACTGTAACCCTGTTTAATCAAGGAACAAAAAGGGGGGAAGGTAAATGAAAAGCCACAACACTCCGATGAACCAGGTTTACTTCTTATGAGCTGTTACTGATGCACATACAGTATGTACGGTGGTACTGTACCACAAGCGCCGCGCCACCACGAAGTTTCCTTAAGAACTGAAATTTTGCAAGAATTTGTCTCAGCATACGAAGCTTTTTTTGGGGGCATAAAAGCGACCAAACTGAGCCATACTGAACTCCGGCTGAGTTGCACGTTCGTCAGCGTACGTTGTACATTTTATTTACGTGCAAGGTTTGGTGAAGACATAGCACCATGGATCCCAAGAATGTTAGCAACGATGGTAGCAAGAAGCAAAGGGAGCCGCTTTTTGGGTTCTCAATGCGAGTTCTTAAGGCGAAAATTCATATTGGATTTTGAACACATACAGATTTTCCCATTAGAAACCACGCAACTGCAGATAATCCATTCCAGCCACCGAAAAAATATTACCAATATTACCAAAACACGTGTGAAAAACCACATAGTTTTTAAATGCAGGCATTCGTACAAATTCGCAACGAAGTTTTAAACGGCTTCTGGACGTATACGCAACTTAGGCACATTCGGTTTGGTTCATTCGAACAAATTCTTTGTAGGTCGAGGCGAATTTCTTGAAAAAGTTCCATTGTTAAAGTGAAAATTCGTAAGGGAGAGCATTTGTATGCCAAGATTCCACTGTATCATTTAAGCAGTGTCCAAAACAGTAAAGTACAGGACCAAAAAAAGGCATTTTAGACGGATCTTTAGTGTGCATGATAAAAAAAAATGTGGGAAAAAAACCCCATCCACTGCTTTTTGTCCTTTTTCCATTTTTGTATTGACTGGGACTGGAACAAACCAATTAGACCCCTCCTATGTGACCTCATATAAGAAGATGCCCTAGCTAGTTGCTCAGCTTCAATCTCCTCTTCTAAGTTCACCTTTTCTTTGGTGAACGGTGTGGCTCAGCTCAATTATACAGATAATGAAACAGCATGAGGTGGAGTGAAATAAAGGACGTCTGAGGTATAAAACATGCATTGTCTGGGAGGCATTTCAGCTGGAGCGTTAACACGTACTTAGGGGGCTCTGAAAATTGTGTTCACTTCTTAAAGACATAGTAAAATATGAGACCTTTAAAAATTCCTCAGGTCAAATATTACATTTTAAACATTTAGCTTCACTTGGTGACTAATCCTCCTCCTCCTCTCCCTCCCTTTCCTGCCTCCCTTGCCCCTTAATCTTTCTCTCTCTCTCACGCTACAGTACATATGGCACTTCTAAGACACCATTGGTCCTGACCCCTTCTGCTCTGCGGAGCTGCCTGATCCATCCTCGTGCCCTTCGTCTGGTTGGAGTTGTTGTTGCATGGAGACCACTCACCTCTGCTGAGTACAGGCCCATGCGGTCTGATTTAAGATGTGATAACTGAGGACGGTTCCACTTATGAAGATGGCTTTGGACTTTATTGATGCAGACTGTTTTTCCCGTGGAAGTGTGTTACCGCAAATGCTTGAATGGGTTTAGGACTGAAACTACCATGAACAGTTTTGTACCGTCAGTGGACAGCTGGTAACCTGAACAAAATGGATTTTATTTGAACTTAAACACCTTTCCGGTTATACAGTTACTCTTTCGACCTCAGAGCACAGAGATTACACGGAACATTTATTTTTTTTTTATACTCACACTATCTGGTATCACCCAAATGAGTCCTAGGGTTCACTAGGACTTATTGAGAAAACTGAATGCTCTATAAGACAGAAACAAGGTGGTATAAATGGACAAACTAATGAGAAATGGGAAATGAACATGATATGAACCCAAAACAAAACCTTGAGGAGTGAAATAACCTAAAACTTTTTTGGAAATGTCATTTGCCTTTTGCACGTCACGCCACTTCTGGATGGCAAAAAGCCGACGTTAGCGGCGTTAGTTGCGGATTCTAGTCCCAAAACACACATTCAAATCTGATAACGTTACATTATCTTAGAAAACAATCTGTCTCCTTAGTATTTGTTTCTAAGGCTTTCCAAATTGCCTTGGAACCACAACCTTGTATTTCACGGCTAACCTGAGCTACAATGCTAACAAGCCTCTAACACAAGGTTTAATCCGAATACATACTGTAGGTCTGAACAAGGGCACTACTTGGTGTGTGGAACAAGGGATTGTACATGCTACACTAGCTTTCCATTTTACGCTTACAGTACATTCATACCATACCGCATATGAACATAAGCAGCAGAACAGAAGCTATCGATTGCCAGGTCACTCTTTTTTCTGTGTGACAAATCATCAGTAATCCGGTAGGTCATCAGATAATCATCAGTGTCGCATCAATCTTTCTGTAATTTGTTTTTTGTGTATTTCATACACCAAATTAAATACACCTCGAACGTAATTATCAATGACAATACTTACTAGCCTAATGTCGGACTACAGTACTTTTATCGCCCACTGTTATGACTGACATCATGGTAGTCACTTGTCTCCATAAGATCAATTAAATAAACCTCTGAGAATCTGAAGATGCAAAGACAGACTCAGATACTGAATTCCCATCGATGTTAATCTGCCATTAATGTGAGCTAGTGTACTAATAGTTAGCAAGAAGTAAATAGACACCAAAAGCTTTAAGAACAAATGTGTGCACAATTAATGTTTCATGACTGATATTTGTCTCCTTCTTCTTAGCTAGAATATCTCTATCTTAAAGCATGCCAAGAAGTCACGGAAATTTTCAAAGAGGCCAGAGTGTTGAATCTAAGTCTGGACTGTCTCCGAGCAAATACGAGGGGCATTCAAGTCAAACAGGGACTTGTGATGACATTTCGTGTGAATGAAGGCACAAAACCGACTGACATTTGCAGACATCTTCAAGCAGATTACGGTTATGAGACTCTTAGCTGCAGTATGGTGTGACTCCACTGCACTCGGTCAAGTGACTGAAATTCCTAATTCTTGAAAATCGACTAATAATATCATGTCGGCATCCTACCGAAGAGATATGAACTTGGCTGTACGGTCCTGACCTCGCTCCAATCCGCTTCTACATGTCTGGGTCATTAAAGGAGTTCCTGGGAGGCCAGCGTCTCAGACGTGAAGTAGGCAGTTTGATCATGAAAGGATTCTACTTTAAGTGCATTATTATAACAGAGGATTTATACAAAGAGAAATAAGGGGAGTATTTAATCTCAGAACTGTGTTCCGCACAACCAGAAGTCGGTAATTCAATTTAAAGAAAAGGGGTCAAATATCCACAGAGTCATGAACTGATCGTCCTCGGCACTCTGCAAGACATCTTGGTGCTGTTCTGTTGAGAGAAGCAACCATGTTTAAGCCACTAATGGAAAGTCGACAAAGCATTAATAATGTATTAATGGTTAAACTATACTTGCTCATAAATGTATTTTTTTACATTCTGCATGCCTGTTTTATGAGCATTTACAAATTCCTATAAATATCCAGTCATACTCATAAATCCTGCTATTTAAATCTAAGTATTGTAACATATGGAAATGCTCTTCTTCCTTTAACGTAGCGTTTTACGCAGCAAGTACATAGATCATTTTAATGAAGTCAAATAATGAACTCAGAACAGCTTCCGTTTATCAGCAAGAGAAATCTCACAAAGCATTCCTCTATTTAGTGGCTGAGGAGGTTTCCTTCACTACACGCTTTGCTATACAACTTCACAAACGACCGGCAATAATCGCCGCCGTATCGTCGTTACGTCCTTTTAAACAGCCGTTTCGCTGCTCTCATTCAGAGTAAATTACAGTACAGATACCAATATGCTATTCTGTACAGTGGGTTTAAAGAAGTTAAATAAATGTCACGCGGCTTCTCAGGGGCTCGCACGCAGCAGGATCAGTGGTAATACGCCAGCCGAGGAGGGAATATGAACTGCTCTGAGTGTGCAATATATAACAGCTTTTTAACTGGGCTTTAATGCAGATATACTGCAACCAGAGTACAGGATTACCACTAAGAACCGTTCAGTGACTCGTCACTGAAGTGCCGTATGCTTGGATGCGAATCGCGGTCGCTTAGTGGCTCCGGACCACCAGGGGGTGAGGTGGTGGGGTTGCAAATAGATACGCCAGAAAGCATGTTTCAGTACGGTGTGGTGAACAGGTTTGAATATCAGGTGGTCTGCTTCTAGTGTGAAAATAATAGAGAAAGTAAAGTCATGCCGTGCTGAATTTTGGGCAATGTGATTTTTCCACGCCATTCCAAAGAGGATCATGTTGTGTTTCATGTTCGTAAGCTGAAGCCTGCGTTTAGATTTTCTGCTTAGATTCTGAAAAGAAATATGCTAAGTCAGTGGTACTCCTTCAAGAACTGTCATAGTAGGTCACGCCATCATTCAGGGAGAAAACTGGTCAACAGAATATGTATTTGCCAAAATAGATGAGTGCCTCTGTACCTGTACGAGTGTGACTGTGTGATCCCTCACCCAGCCTTTGCAAATCAATTCATGAACAATTCACCTCTACGAGCTTCTAGCAAGTTATAACATTTAAAGGCACATAAAGTGTGTACACTCCATCCAAAAAGCGAGCTCATTTACACTGCATGGTTATTTTAGTGAAGTGCATTAGTCCTGGGTTGCCAAGTTACATGGAGCTCTGCCATTTATCTTTATTAGTCCTTCCAAATAACACTACTTGGCATTGAGATCTAATTTCTCCCGACAGAGTTTCTTTTCTTTCTTTTTCACCTTTTTCATCTATTTCCTTCGCTACGACATCTTCCAAAACCAAAAAAAAAAAAAAAGGTGCACATAACCACCATAGCAGGCACATGTTAACCTCACAGTGCATGGACCTCACGAGATGGCACCCCTGTCCCAACATGCCACACACCATGATGCAACCTTGACTTCTTTATAGAAACTGCAATTAATGTTCAGATTTTTCAGACAGAGCTCCAGATGGTGATTGAAATGGTCACTAATGCACCTACTAGTTTTTTATCCAGACAGGTGCCAGTGGTGACCGTCCGACACAAAAAAATCTAAACGGCATATAGCGATCTTTAATCCCGTGAGAGACTCGCTCCTCTAGACCATCAACTTGCAGAAGTGACGCATCTTTCTGTGGGAACTGTACACACAATCATTCTCCAGCATCACTTGCAAATTTCAGGAACAGTGCTGGGAGTTATTGCCACATCCCTCCCATACAGATCTGACCACATGTTTTTGCCATTAAAGGAGTTCCTGGGAGGCCAGTGTTTTAGATGTGAAGTCTGATCATGGCTCTAGTGTACTGAGAAAACGTTCTACCTTAATTGTATCCAAGCACTAGTGAAACACTGCAATAAATGGGAGACTATTACAGGACACTCTGTTCTGTTATTCTGCACAATCCAAAGTCATAGTTTGATTTAAACACTCCTTTTAGTATTTGTGTTTATCTGTTGTTCAATTTCGTACAAAACGTTAAATAGACTGCACTATAGAAACAGTGATGTACATATTAAAATGAGTGGATTAATATAAACTTTGTAAAGAACATCTGATATTTTAGAAAACTTTGAGCAGAAAGATTTGCGCACTCAGTAGCACTGTGGTCTTTATAGAAACAATTCTAACAGCTCTGGTTAGTATACAGGCATAAACCCCACTCTATGAAACCATCCATTCTGCCTCGAGGACCACCCTCAGTGATTAATGCCTGGCCCAGAGCGGATCGCTCTCTGTTCTCGGATGAGCCGGAGGGAATCCGAGCTCGCCACAAACATTCCACCGTACACCACATTGTTACGCAGATAAAGGAAGGAATAAAGCCGGGCTTGAAAAGCTCCAGCAGATGGTAAGGACAGAGAACGTGAGCGGTCTGAGTCAGGGGCACCAGCTGTCACCCATTGTGGCTTCGTCAGCACACACACACACACACACACACACACACACACACGAGACGAACATGCACACACATGTACACACAGCTGGAATTTGATTCTTCATTACACCATCGGTTCGCTTACACTTTCTATGCACCTTTGTCAGAAGAAAAGTAGCGCTCGTCTATGGTAGGACAGAAATGTGCTCCATCACACTGACACACTGTAATCCTGTGCTTTGTAATTGCACTGCATACACTTCTGATACACTCCCCATCAACTAATCTCTCTCTCTCTCTCTCTCTCTCTCTGAAAGACAGTCCAAGCAGACATGTCCTCCAGCTTATTATTTTCTTTCCGTTGAAATTTTCAGGTCATTTTTTGTCATGCTTGCTCAGCTTTTGTGTGGAATATTTAAAACTCATGAATTGTGATAACACACACATACACACAAGACAAAAGATGAGGGCTGAAAAACTAATTTTAAAAAATCAGCAAAATAATATTTTTGTACACAACAACAAGGTTCCTAATAAGGTCCTGACTCAGGTTTTAGCAAGATGATGCACAGGAATAAAATGCATTTCCAGATGCTCACACACACACACACACACACACAAAGGTGCATAAAGAAACAACCTGTTTATATTGTCTAGGCTGTACCATTGTAACATTTTTTTTTTTTTTTTTTGCAACACACAATACTGATCTGGAAATGAATCTCTCTCTCTCACACACACACACACACACACGCAGGTGCATCAGGAAACAACCTGTTTATAATGCCTAGGCTTGTAACATTGCAAAATTTCTTTTTTGCAACACACAATACTGGTCTGGAAACGAATCACACGCACGCGCACACACAGACACACATGCCCGCACGCGCGTGTCTTTAGTCATGCATCATGCATGCAACAAGATTAAAGAAAGAGCCCACGTCTTGCTTGCGCGTGCACGCTCGGGCTCGTGGATGAGCAGCGCGCGCGGAGGCACGAGCGCTGCGCGTTCCCCGCTCACCTGGTGAAGACTCTGCGCATCCTGTGCAGCAGGCTGGGGGATGCTGGAGCTGCGGCTGCAGGTCCGGGCTCCGTGTTAGGAGACACATGATTGTGGAGCTCGGGCTGAATCATTCTCTCTCTCTCTCTCTCTCTCTCTCTCTGCTGGAAACGTGTGTGTGTTTGTGAATGTGTGTGTGAGAGAGAGTCAGTAAGCGCAGGGCATGGCGATCTGTTTTGTTTCTGTTTTCTTTTCTTTAGCTCTCCATCCTGCTGCTGAGAAAGAAAGGGGAAAAAAAATCAGGTGTTCATATCCAGGACGCGAACAGAGGATGTGTGTGTCTGTATGAGAGAGAGAGAGAGAGAGAGAGAGTGTGTGTGTGTGTGTGAACGCCAGCGCCGGACTGAAAGACTGCCGCTGCTCTGCTCCGAAACGATGAGCTTTCAATTAAAGCCTTACGGATCTCAGCCACCAGGGGGAGACTGTCACTTGGTGCTGTTACACAAAATTATCCAACACCTTCTGACCAACACAGTCAGGTGTTTAAGTCTCAGTTCATTCTAGAAGGTGTCCCAAAAGCCTCTAAACCTAATAGGACACAAGATTATATAACATTCTACAAGATAATATTACACAATACGACATTCTATAACCTAACACAACACAATATAACGTCTTCTTCCATATACAGTACTGTGGTACCTCGGTATACGAACCCGGCTCACAGATTTCTCACCTTAAGAAACGAGTTTATGTATTATTTTGTGAGGTTTTTTAGTGAAGACTTAGTGAAGACATGTAAACATAGTGAAAACCAGTAAAACTCAATTACTTCAATAGACTTGCAAGAACAACCATTTTTAGATGTTCCTTTCATTCCTACATTAATAATTTATTAATTTAATTCTGTAAAGCTGCTTTTGGTTAAAGAAATAGATTAAAAAGTCACACACACACACACACACACACACACACACATATTTAACATATTTATTTATTTATTTATTTATTTGTTTGTTCATTTATTTATTCATTCATCATTGCTTACTTACTGCACTAATGTACTTATTTATGTATTTACTTCCTTCCTTGTTGATTATTTACTAATCAATATTGATTAAAGGTTTCTTCACATTTACATTTCATACAGACTTCTTTTGATTACTTTGCGACGGTGACAGTTGTTAAAAGCGCTATACAGATAAAATGTAATTGAATTGATTTACTTACCTACTTACTTATACAGTATACCTAAATATGTATTTTTTATATGTATATACTTACTCATTTATGTACTTACTTATAAAATTCTGTACTTATTTACTTACTTACAGTACATGCTAAAATACTTATTTATTTATGTACTGACTTACTTACTTTTTTATTTGCTTATTTACCTAATCACTTGTTTACTTACTTGCTTACATATTGATTTGCTTACTTATACACACTTATTTATTTATGTACTTATGTACTTAATTATACCAATCAGCCACAACACTAAAACAACCAGATGTATTGAATAACACCGGGTATCAATTATATACAAGTAAACTGGTGACACAATCATCACACCCAACGCTCATTCACGCCTGTGGGGTCCAAAGGTCATCCTGTCTGGTCTTATCTCACAGAAAAGCTAATATAGCACAAATTACCGGAAAAAAAGTCAATGCTGGCTAAGATAGAAAACCTTCAGAACTCCTGGTACATGACAACCCCACTGGTCTTCAAATTTCCCAGACTTTAATCCGATCTATGTAGTGTGCCGGACGGACCATGGAGGCCACACACCACAACCCACAAGATGCAAATGATCTGCCATTAACTTCCAGATATCAGATGCCACAGCACACCCCAGAGGTCTTGGGAAATCATGCCCAGTGGGCAGCACAAAATGGAACCGACACGATATTGGGCACAATGTTTTGCATACTTATTTACTTATTTATTTATTATTGTACCTCTATATCATTTGCAGTTGATAAGGAAAAGGCCATAGATAAGTACCTATAGATAAGTGTGCTGTAACTGCAGAACAATGGGCTATAATGCCTTCTATTACCAATGAGAAACCTATTGTCTTTGTTTAAAATCCAGGATGTGCCACTGTTGAAATACAAGCCTCATCTTCGCGTCTACTGACTTACACAGACTTTAACCAAGAAAAAAGTTAATTCAAGACGAGGTTAGACCCTGGCAAACAAAACACTAGTTCACTTTAAGTAAGATGACAGACCACACCATTAATTTGCAACCCGAGAGACCACACGTCTAATCTGCCCAACTTGCTAGCGAGACACGGGGCGGACAAGTCAAGGTTACCATTGGGAAAATGCCAATATTTGATCTCATGTGCCCTCAACACAATTCTGTTAATGAGGCTGCTTCAGACGCAGTTCTGTTTTCTAAATGGGATTCTTACCAGGTTAGCATCATGTCAGTTCAATATAATTTCTGAATAGTGTAGCAAATTGTTTTTGAAAAATGTGGTAGATTAACACTTAAGTTAAAATACTGAACGAGATAGCTGGTGTTACAAAGCGAGATAGTGGACATGAAATGCAATACACAGACATATTACTTTTTTATTCTTCAGGACATGAGGAGAAGAAGCTACACCAAAAAAAAAAAAAAATGCATTATCTCTTAATCAACAGTGTTAGTAGACTCACTTTTTGTCAGAAGTGATTTGTTACAGACTTTGACAGAACAACTCCTATAGATTCGACTGTGAGGTTCCACAGATTTCAGACACCTAGCATTACTGTAAAGGGTTGTTATTCTTGAAAACGGGAAAAAATAGCGACCTGTTTAGATGCACAAAAGCTTTTAAGAAATGACAATAAATAATGAGCCAGTGGTCCAATGAGGCTGTTATAGGAGAAGCTTAATATAAATGAGATCGCTGTGGAGTGAGATAGTTTTTCAAAGATTTATATCAACTTCCCAATGCAGTTTCAAATAAATACCAGCCAAAAAAAGTCATCACCTGGATTTACCTGAGCGCATAGCTAAGAGCCTTCCATTGGATAAGAAGACACATCCTGTGATCGTGGCAAAGGGTCATGTTATTGTCCGGCATCAAGCAAAGAAAACAACAAGAGATTTCTAAAAAAATATCAAAATTAGTTTAAAGAATGTAAAATGCGTTATTAAAACCTGGAAAGATAGTGAATGAACATGATGGGATATAAGTTAACCTCTTTCAAATCGAAAAACAAACAAACCCCCCAAAAAATAACAGTAGAACTCATGGCTATGTTTTATAGTGAAAGCAAGAGCATTTTTGAACGCACAATACGAATAGAACTCAGTGGATTGAGACTAAACTGCTGTGTAGCCATTTGGGAAAAAATGCTAGGAAGTTTTAATAATGGACTGTAGAGAAGGTCATGTGGTCTCATGAGTCTAGATTTCCTCTGATCCAGAGTGATGGCTGCATCCAGGTACGAAGAGAGACAGATGACGTGATGCACACAACATGCCAAGTGAATATGGTACAATCCTGTCTGGACAGTGTTATGATCTGGGGTGCTTCAGGTTTTCAGGTCTAGGATCAGCAATGTTATGTGCCCAAAAATGCGATCAGGTTATCACATATATGGATTTTTTTCTTTCCTGATGGCATGGGCAAATTCCAAGATGATGCTAGGATTCATCTGGCTCAAATTGTGAAAGAGTGCTTCGGGGAGCATAAGACATCATCTTCACACATGGATTGGCCATGGAGAGTCCAGATCTTAACCCCGTTGAAAATCTTTGGGCTTTACTCAGTAATCCGATTCTCCCATCATCAATACAAGATCTTGGAGAGAAATTAACGCGACACTGGACTGAAATAAATTTTGTCAGATATAATTTACTGCACAGTAATTACAGCGTAACTGGGGTCAGAGCACAGGGTCAGCCATGATAACACACCCCTGGAGCAGATAGGCTTAAGGGCCTTGCTCAAGGGCCCAACAGTGGCAACCTGGTGGATCTGGGGATCAAACCGCCAATCTTACGATCAGTAACTCAGTGCCTGAGCCACCACTGCCCCCACAATACTTTGA
>JAAGKR010001420.1:2246-18339 GCA_011419295.1 Clarias macrocephalus
TTTTTGTGTGTGAGTGTGTGTCTGTGTGTGTGTGTGTGTGTGTGTGTGTGTGTGTGTGTGTGTGTGTGTGTGTGTGTGTGTGTGTGTGTGTGTACATAGAAATTTATCCAGATGTTGAATTAATCTCTACAAAATACCAGTTATACAGTATATTGTAAAGACATATTTGATTATCATGATAAAACCAGCATTGTATTATAGGAAAAATCTAATTCAAGGTTCCAATCAAACATACTGACTAGAGAACCAATAACCAGTGAACACAGATCTCTGATCTGATATATACTGTAAATACTGTACATGCATGATGTTTTAAAGTGCACAGGCTAACGGCACATAATGAGACTAATCATTAGGACTAACTAGAGGAAAGCAGAAGTAAAGAATATATGAAGCAGCGTTCTTTAATACCAAATACTTTATTTCTTTAATTCACAGCTCAGGTGTCCTCAGTGAAAGTGTCTTACAGCTGCTCGTCCAGTGGAGTCATGAAAATGTCCTGTTCTGCTGATGGAGACAACCTCCACTTCAACTGGATTTCTGATTTTAACACATTCTCTCAACCGGATAACAGGACCAGCACTCTCACACTGAATAAAGACCATGTTAAAAAAGTGACCTGCTCTGTAGAAAACCATGTCAGCCGTGACAACATTACCACTGAACTCCACACATGTGAGTCTGCTGAGTCTGGTGAGTCTAACTTTTATGTATAATAATTTAAAACAGTATTAACAACAATGATGAAGAAACAGGGTTTAGTGCCACTATTCACACTGTCTGGGAAAAAATTGCATTTGCAGGAGAGATTATGTAATCATACACACACAATCTTAATTAAACTCATCCGCTTCATGTACTAATCTATGTTCATGCACATGTGTGTATTTTTAGTTTCTCAATAATATGAAAGCTACGTTATTTATTTATTTATTTATTTATTTATTTATTTATTTATTTATCAGTTTGTTAAATTATTAACTGTCACATTAATGTCAAGTCAAGTAAACACGCCTTGTCAAGGGTTGATTGTTTAGAACTGCTATAATGCTTTAAGTGACAAAAAAGTATGAAACGTATGAGGTGTCTGTTTTTATTGAATGTTGTAATCAAAAACAAAATTAAAAAGCTTTTTTAGGATGTTAATCTGGAAAAATTCCACTATGAAATGAGCTGCTTCATAATGCAGCAGAGCTGATTATTTTACTAGAAGACCACACACCCAAATAATTAATACATTACTTAACACATATTTGCTGACCTGACGCTGAATGTACTACTCTGTTCAGAGGTGTATAAAGGGAGGAGAAAATAAAAAAAAGTTTTTTTTTATGATAATAAATCCCACTATTTGTTTGTCTGCCATTTAGAGTTGGGTTTGGCGTTCCCACAAAATGAGGGGATTAGAGTTAAATGGGTTAAAAAACAAAGCTTTCTACAAATAATCATGGCATAATTCACTGGTTTGGTGAAACACAGTGTAAAGAGAAAACTGGCACTTTTATTTTGTAATCAAAATTTTGTTTTCGAATAAAGTGAGAGAATGAATTTCTACACATTGCAGATAAACCACAAATGTCTAAGCATGTTCATTTTACTAAGTCAGTTTTTTAAATAAACTCTTTGTTATTAGAAACTCTAATCTTTACTTAAATATTTTAAAGATTTGACTTTCCACTTGAAGTTGTTCTCAGTAATATACTGTAGTTTGTAAGAAAATATCTTGTATGGAATTAGAGAGAATGGGGTCTCCTTGTAGAGGTTTCTAGTCTATATTTTTATTCAGAGCTTATTATTAGACTGTGTGCTAGTGAGTCCACAACAGTGACCAGTGAGAAATGGACCCTTTCAAGCCGTGATACAAATGATGTGAATTCCAAAATAAGCCACAAAAAGACGTACAGCCACAATCTTACCATAAGTACATTTAGCCCCAATACTAACTCATTATTACTATGTAAGTATATAGAGTAGAGTAGAACGTGGATATGCAAAGTGATACACTGATAAATCAAAGATTAACTAAATGTGCCTTTATGAAAAACAACTGTATGTATGTATAATAAAACCAATGTTGATGCTCTGTATGTATTCAGTCTAAAATGTTGTGTTTTTATCACTAACAATTTTTGTTTTTTCATGACTTGAAATTCTCTTCATTTCTTTAAAGCTAACTTTACCTTTCCTTTGCTGATTTTATTAAATTTCTATCTTCTTGCAGATCCCCTTCTGATCAGCCTGAGCTCAGTTTTTGTGCTTCTCATCATGATATCCATCTTTGCATTCTGCATGTACAAGAAGAGACAAGGTTGGATGTTTATTTATTTGTATTTTTTAAAGGCTTATCTTACTAGAGGAGATAAGATTATTTTTACAGTGTACACTCACTGAACACATATACTTGCATATGCATGCATCCAATCTGTAACAGCAATGTGGTTTTTATTTCAAAATAATGACTAAAAACCATTAAAAAGTTATGATTTCTTCTAATGAAAGCGTTCTCCATGTTGCTTCAATGTCACAGATTATATGGGGCGGAATGTTGTGACTACACACCAGTAGTATGTTTTTCAAAGGACAATAAATGAACACATGGTGGGAAAAGTATTAGCAGACTTTGTAAAACATAATTAACATAACAAAAATAAAAAAATAAAAACACAGACGCAGACAAGATTAAATAGATTAGCGTTTGGATTCAAATAATTTTTATTTCATTACAGAACCCTAATGGGCATCCAATTATTTTAAAATAGGAGATATGGGGCTAGTAGGGGAGTATATTTAGAGAAACACAGAGAGAAGTATAGCACAAGTATATCAAAATGTCAAATTATCAAAATATATGCCACAGAGAAGAATGACATAATGTGATCCAGGTCAGCTGACATTGGGACAAATCAATTTTGCAGGATGAAGTTGACTGAGTAGTGAAATCATTTTACCTTTAACTTGTTACTGTTTAAGCTTTGCAACTTGTAGATATGTTACACAGGAGGAATGCACTAACTTGAATCACTATTTGTACTATTAAGAAAGAACACTGTTTTGTACTTTTTTATCTTTTTATGTAAAATTTACCCCAAATAGAATGACTCATTCTATAGAATGACTCATTTCTGATAATATAAAGTTGACTCATATCCCGAGTAATGACATGATGTCTGTAATGTGGTTTTAGAGGACTAATAGCACAATTTTCACACTTGTCTCATTAAAATAATAATAGCAATGTGAGGCGGTATGGTGGTGTAGTGGTTCGCGCCGGGGCCTTGTGCTTCAAAGCTCGAGGGTTTGATTCATGTGTGGAGTTTAAATGTTCTCCCTGAGCACTGTGTGTGTGGGGTATGTGTGGGTTGTGTGTGACTCTCTACTGGAATAAGTGGTTTAGAATATGATTGAATAAATAGATTAATTAATGGAAAAAATAAATAATAGCAATGCTAGACATTGAAATAAAGAAAATTATAATAATGACAATAAAAAGAACCTCCAGCTAGTTGCAACCTTCATGGCGAATATTGAAACCTAGTACTGTATTGCTAACTGCATAAAAATCAGACCATGGCCATGTTCACTCACTGAATCCTCAGATATCTGTTCTTGGCTAATTGAAGTGAATTCTGAGGTGTGGAGAACATTTTCTCCTGTTGTAGGCCATGTTTGACACATTCTGATATGCTTTTCTCCTTACCACATTGACAAATAGTGGTTATTTGTATAAGTGTCACCTTCCTGCCAGTTCCAACAATAAATAGTTATTCTCCTAAAATGGACAAAATGGACTAAATGTTTCTGTTCACTCAGCTGCTGCTCTCTTGATTTTTCAGGACAGATCATAAAAATATTAAGGCCTAAGCCTGGTAAATAGTCTACACTAGAAATAAATTGCATAAAAAAATCAAATTAATTCAAAACAATAAGGAAAAGAAACTGTGATCATGACAGGTATTTTATGATTTTAACAAAGTGTTCTCTTACGGTCTAGCAGATGCTCAAGATGAATATATGGAGTATTCTGAGGTTGGTTACTCAAGCAACTAAGAGGAAGCAAAAGAAGAAAGAGGACGAGGTGCAGTACGGCGAGCTTGTGTTTAACACTCCTGCCAGAAACAAGCACAAGGTGGCCAAAGTACAAGATGACTGTGTGTACTCACATGTCCAGCACAATCAGTGAGACACACACAGTCTCAGCCTGTCTCAGCATGCAGCAGATTTATTATAGTTTTTATAAAGCATCAAAATGGATCCTGATTATCTAAATTTTTTATTTTTGGATCTAAATTATTTATTTCAAATTTCATATACAATTACAATAATACATTACAATAATAAATACAATAGTGACCATTGGCCTCCACGGACCCTGGTTGCACTACAGAGGTTTCTAGATCGATGGATGAATGGATTATTTGTGGTATTAGTATTTCCATTTTTTTTAAGTATTGTTTTGTTCACAGTGTTGACCTGAAATAGCTGTGACTTTCCCGTGTAGCTTAAGTAAAAAAAACTAAGTCTGAATTGCTCTATTTTTTCCAATAGACATTTTTGTTCCTCTACTTGTACCATTTTTTCTCAGTGGTCAAGTTCTGTAATTAAGAAACATTATGTTATCCCAGGGGCCTCTTTTCTGCTCTTAACAAAGTTTATGTCTTAAATAAATCATTTTTAACATAATTATGTTTAATACAGCAGTGGGGTAGTAGTGTTCATTTTCAGTGTTCGTGTCTTTCTTTCACAATTTGAAAAGCTTTAGGAATGATTTTCCATTTACTTCTTTAATTATATTTTGTAGTTCATAACTTGTATTTATTATATATTATTCTTATTATGATTTACTAAATAATGCTATATACACCTTATTTGTCATCTACATATCCATGTGCTGCTGTTTACTCTTGAAATGTGAGCTCACTTAAGATCTCTTTGGGCCGTGATATTATAGGAAAGTGATCAACTGGAGTGACCAGGGGTTTTTCATATGTATTTCTCTCTCTAAATTAGGAAAAAATATATAGCTTTAAGTTATTAAATAAATTCTATATGCTGTGTTTTTTTTTTAAGGCAGACCCATAAAAAATCTCTAAATCTCTCATCCAACCCATTACTATGTGCTTCATACAGTATCTGTGGGCTCCCACACATTTAAGTGCATTTTATTCACTTCTTAGTTTGAAGCATCCAGTCAAATTTATAGATTAGGGGATCATCAAGATTGAGTCATTTTCATATATTTATGACTGGATACATCTACTTGGGCCTAAGCCACAATTTCACACATTAACAAAAGGAGGAAAAAACATTTGCAGTTGATGTGCAAAAGGGGGCGACCACAAAAAATAAATTAATTAAATGTGTTAAGCCGTTTTCACAGTTCCAGTCTCACCCAGTCTAAAAATAAACTGTAACTGTCCTACTGTATACTTACTGTACAGTATACATGTAGGACATATACTTACAGTTCATACAGACATAACAACCAGATGATTTAAAGCACACATCAAATTAAAGGACAAAATCAATTGTTTGTATTGATTATAAATCCTCTATTATAAAAAAAAGGATAGAAACTGGGTATTTTTAAACCTTTGTGTAAATAGGCTAGCAAAATTATTTGGCCAAACTGTCAAGAAAATCATTGTGTCATAATTCCAAAAAAAAAAAAAAAAAAAAAAAAAAAAAAAAGATTTATTCACTAATTAATTTTCCATACAGCATATTCTACACTCAAAAAAAACATTTAGGCCTAACTAATAAGATTTATGCATTTTGATTACATATAAAATTTCCATCCATTTGGATTACATATTTCTAGCATAACCAAACTAATAAACTTTGTGATTCTTATTTGCCAGTTATATGTAAATTAAATGAGAAAGAATGAGATTTATGTGTTTCGGACCAATAAATCCAATTTGTTTGAAATTCATAATGACGAGAATTAGGTATTATTACATAATAAATCCACCTTACTTTAAAGGCATAGTTTAAGATAATTATTAATTTATAAAAATATAATAATTTATTATAATTAATTTTTTTTTATTACTCCTAAATCCTAAATTAAGTTGCAATACAAAAACAACAGACCACCTTGTTTCATATTTTATTTATTTCATACATTTCATGTGTCAAGGCATAGTTTAAGAATAACAACCAAAAACAGGATGAAAAAAAATGGTAGCAAAACATACTAGCCTGTGCTAGAGATCTGCAATTCCTCAATAAAAAATGTGGAATTTAAGGTAGACAGATAAAACAGGTAAACCTGCTAACAGCACTGCTTCCATTACAATAACATTCAGAGCCATAGGGCTCAGTGGTGTCTTTGCACTTTCTTTGCATGTTTAATTGTGAGATCTTGGTATAGAATGAAAATTCCACAGCAAATATTAAGTGGCTAAAGTGACCAATAACTAAATTCAACTTTCAAGCATTAAAGTTTAAAAGTTAACTTAAACAATACACAGCACAGAATAAGTCAACCCACTTGCATTGAAGAAAGGAAATGTCTGTTAATTAGAAGCATCTTCATGTTCAGTGCTTGGACTTTTGGTGACAGTTTGGTGCTCTCTTGTTCCACCAGGATTTTTTTTAAACACTTCAAATGTGCACCAGTTCCACAGGGTTGTGCAGGTGAAACGCATGAATGAATCTAAAAAGCATCAGATCCATGTGTGCAGAAGTTTTGCAGAACTCCAAACCCTCAAGTATCACACCAACATCTGCAGGTTAAACTCCAGGTCCAGCACCCACTGCCCGAATGACATGATGCCCGAATGACATGAAGCCGTGGTCGTCTGTGCAATTCCAGACTCAGCCATTTTCACAGTCCTGGAGGATAAATAAAGAAAATGAGTTGTCAATACCAGCCATAGTAAGATTCATATATTTTAAAGCCATAAGACGCGAGCACACACACACATACACACACATACATACACACACATACACATACACAAATACACATACACACATATACACAGACTTGGTCCTTGTCAAGTATTAATTTTGACCCCCGACTAAGATGTTAAGGGTCTCTTGAACACAGCTACTAGACATTATCAGAAAATAGGGATGTTAATATAAATATGGGAAAAAAAACATCCCTATATATTTTAATTAGTAATAAATCTAATATTGGCCATTGAGAAAAAGCAGCTAAGTTAGCTTATATTTATTAGGGCCATGTGCAAGCTAGCTAGCTAGTGGACTAAACAAAAAAAAAGTATAGTCATTGCATTGATATTAGTGTAATATGATATCAACAACGCTAAAAATATATACATATGCAGAAACCAACAAATTATGAAAGATGGCTACAGATGTACAACTTACCTTAAAACGAGGTCACAATCCAGGTTGCTTCAGTGCAAAATGTTAATGAAAGTGTTTCTTCACCTGCTGCTGCTATCGCCCTCTATAGACTGGAGTGTGGAACAGCTTCATTTCCACTTCTAAACGATTCCATTTGCAAGATTTGTATATAAATGAGTCTCATACAATTTAACTATTTGGATCTTGTTCTGCAGACATTTTAACTAATTTCATACTTCTTAACTGATTAAATTAAGTAGTTTTTATAATTAATTTTTTTTATTAATTGCAAGTAATCTGATTACATAATTTCTGAAAAAAATATTATTTAAATGAAATCAAAGGAATGCAAATACTTAATAATAAACTATGCCATGATTAATTTTTTTTGAGTGTACAGTACATAGGGGCATGGGGCCTATAACAAAAAGATCAGGCACAGTGCAGGGGACACCCTGAATGGGGCGCCAACCCATCAATCAGAGTTCAGTCAAGTGCATTATAACTCGTACTAAATCTTCCATTGGTATCAGAAGGAGTGTGTCCATTGCCTTAAGGATCAACATCATATTGTACCATGTAGAAACAGAGGCAGGAGCTCTCCTGATGCAGAGTGAGCCACTTCAATGACTTCTTCTTTTTCTTCCTCTTCTTCTAATTTATTATTATTATTATTATTATTATTATTATTATTATTATTATTATTATTAATGCATGTTTTTAAAAATATTTTATTGACATTAGCTTGCATGTAGCAGGGCATGTGCTAAAAAACTAAAACAAGTTCATGCAAACATGCTGACAGGAACATATTCATAATGTGTTTGTCCCCCTGTTACTGATCAAATGAGAAAGAAAGATATATACTGTTTTTTATATAATATTTTATTTGATAATATATTATAAATACTGTATATATATATATATATATATATCTTTTTATTTCTGCATTAAGGTAAATATGTATGTATGTAATGTAAATGGCCTCAAGACATTGTTACCTCCAACATTGTTTATTTTGTTACTTCCTGTTAAATGTAACTTTTATGTAACTAACAGTAGTAAATACTAGTGATGGGAAGTTTGAATAATTTTAGTGACTGTTTTTTTAATCCCGTTCATCAAAATGAACAAATCTTTTTCAGGTCATTTAGTTCATTTCATTCTTTTGATCAGAAATAAATGTTAGATTTTCAATAAACAGACCCCCAGCACGTCATCATACACACATTTTGGCTATAGTTCCAGTAATGAAAATATTACAATGCAGCTGGAGAAATTATGATAAACAGAATGAGCAGCTCACCGTTCATATCTTTTGGTCTGAATCATTCGTTCCTTTGTCATATGACTCTCAGATTCTATGCAGCGCATTACACAGGAAACAGAATTGAACGGATCTTCTCAGCCGTCCTCTAGTCCAAGTCGTTCATTCTTTTAAATCTTTTGCACTGCATAGTGTCCATAGGAGTCACGTGACAAAAGACCAAACAACTTGGGCCAAAAGACTCAAAGGTACAGTATGTCTGCAGTTTTATCGATAAATCTGCTCATATGTGCGCATGCGACACCTTTTGATGAACTGCACTCACTTTCACTTTGCAAAAGGTCGTGCTTATTTTTTAGTGTATATTTAAAGCACATATACACACATTCATCATGAAAGATCTATTGTAAAACAAAAACAAAATCATGTTTGCTTCAGCATTGGAAGCAATATTGTTTTAAGCTGACTTATTATACACTTTTGTATTCTTTGTTGTACTTTGTCTTTTTGCACACACACGTGGGCATCTTTAAATCATCTTTAAACAGAAAATAATAGTGAGCTGGTAGGCATGTTATTTTTCATATAATTTAAACAGCTGAATGAAGTTTAATTCATTCAAAAAAATTAATATATTTCACGTAAATATCACAGATTAAAACAAGGAAAGAAGACGTGCTGAGCTTCAGTTAAATTTACACAATAAATAAATAATTGCGTTTGCTGTAGACTTGTGCACTCGTGTGTAAATAGCTTTTTCAATGTCTATACTACCATATCATATATTTGTGTTTAATACTGTTTTATTACAGTTTGTAATTTATCAGATACTTTCAAGTAAATTTTAATCACTCTAAACACAACCCATGAATTTTTATGCGATTTTAAAAATAAATAAATAAAACTAGTTATTGCATTATATTTCAAGACATCCTTAAGTTACCTTCGTTTACCGGCGGATAATTGATAATCAATGTTAATATTTTGAATCACATCAAATATGGATAATCATCTGAAACATGCAACTTTACTTGTCCACTAGCTATAATGTTAACCTAGAAAAATTATTGTTTTTAAGTGTTTATGCTGAATAGTAGTGCACGCTCACTGCATTACATGTGTGACAACAAAACGTTATGATTTTGTGAACTTAAGCGCGTGAAAAAATTACCGAAATTCTGTGTATACTTGCCTCACAGACGTGAAAAATATATACTTATAGAAAGTGAAATGTCTGCCTTTACATAAACTAATGGAAAACAAAGTTCAGATGATGTAATTCGCATGAAACGTGAATATACTGGAGGCGCATCCTCTGCAGTGGAGATTTCAGTCTTTTTGCAAAATGTCCCTTTGCGCCACCTGGCGGTCATTTCAGGGATGACTTTAAAAGGCGACTGATTTTATATCTCCCGCTGTCGCGCTGTTGTGGCGGTGAGTGTGACGGCAAGGCACATACTGATCTCCTACCTACTGTAGGTTTGGACAGATTTTTTCCTTAATAAATGAAATTATCATCATTTAAAAATTGCATTTTGTATTTACTTGGGTTATCCTTGCATAATATTTAATAATATATCATATTTGTATGATAATAAAAAAAAGAATCAGGAAGGTGCAAATACTTTTTCACAGTACTGTGACCACACGTCAGTGGACAAAACCACTAAAACTACTGGGCAAAGTGGGCATTTGACCCTCCATATTTAAAACTTACTTCTTAGCTTACTCTTGTATGGAAGCAAATTAGCATCATAATTACTTGAATTATATCAGCCTTGAAAAATACATTTTGAAATGTAATCACTGTTGAATTGTTAATTTTGAAATTTAAATACTACTGAATTTATTAAACTGAAATATTTGACTTTAAAAAGCAACATCTTTGAATTTAAGTGCTCTGAATGTCACACGGAATTTTCAACAATCCATTTCAAACTGTGAAATTCATATAGAACATTCAAGCTGTGAAATTCAGATAAAAAAATTCAAGCTTGGAAATTCAAGTACAAATTCAATACAAGAAAAGCAATCGAGCCAGAACGGAATCCGTTCGTCAGTCACGTGACCCAGGGAAGCGGACGTCTTTTATACCGGCTCCCAGTGAGTCTAGCTACATGGCGGAGGGCAGCAGCTCGGTCAGTGCACCTGCAGTGTGTTACACTAATTATATATTATAAGATATTTTAGCCATTTTACTGTGATAAAGGAATTTAGTCAAAGTTTAGTTAAAGTTGGGCTAGTGAGCATGAGACACAGGCTGATTGTAGTTACACACATGCGCGCGCACGAGAGAGAGAGAGAGATACACAGTGGTAGCCAAAAGTGTTAAGACAGCACGTGCCATGTATTCGTTCACTCTCTGTGCACAGAACAGGTGACGTCACCAGTTAGTTCAGGTCTGGCAGAAGAGTTGTGCCAGATGTTGCGAGGTACATAGAGTCGTCCAGGCGGCGCACCTGGCGGTTCGACCTCCGCAGCCTTTGTCTGGCGAACCCTCGTTTCCAAGTCCCACCGGAGAGGGGCAATGATCTTTGACGACGGGAGGACAGGTGCGGGGTCCGCCCGGGGAGCATCCTCCTCATGTTGGCATCGGCCTTGGTGTTTTTGGATGGAAATGACAGATGGAAATTGTAATGCTTGAAGAAGAGAGCCCACCGCGCCTGCCTCGGGTTGAGCTGTTTTAGGTTCCGGATAGTGATCAGATTTTGATGGTCGGTCCAAATGATGAACGGCTCTCTGGCGCCCTGGAGCCAGTGACGCCATTCCTCCAGAGCCCACTTTATGGCCAACAGCTCACGGTCCCCTACCCCGTATCGCTGCTGAGTGGGGTCAAATTTTCTGGAGAAGAAGCTGCAAGGGTGCAGCTTCTGATCTGGACCTCGTTGGGAGAGAACGGCCCCGGCGCCCACATCCGAAGCGTCCACCTCCACAACGAATGGTTTGCTCGCGTCTGGATGGAGGAGAATTGGTGCGGTGGTGAAACGTTGACACAATTCCTGGAAGGCAGAGATGGCGACAGAGTTGAGGGTGAAGGGGTGAGAAGATGGTCGTGTCAGAGCGGTTAAAGGGGCTGCAACTGTACTGTAGTCCCGGATAAAGCGACGATAGAAATTCGCAAACCCGAGAAACCGTTGAAGTTGCTTGAGGGTCTTGGGTAGGGGCCAATGACGCACAACTTCCAGTTTCTGTGGGTCCATGGCCACACCCTGGGGCGAGATAACAAAACCCAGGAATGTGGTGGAGCGCTCGTGAAAAGCGCACTTCTCCAACTTACAATACAGTTGATGGGCGAGCAATCTCTTGAGGACCGCCCTGACGTGTTGGACATGTTCTTCAGCAGTACAGGAGTATATGAGGATGTCATCCAGGTACACGAATGCCCACCGGCCTAGCATATCTCTGAGGATGTCGTTAATGAATTGTTGGAAGGCGGCGGAGGCGTTGCAGAGTCCAAATGGAATGACCAAGCTCTCATAGTGTCCTGTTGGGGTGATGAAGGCCGTCTTCCACTCATCGCCCTCTCTGATGCGCACCAAGTTGTAGGCGCTCCGTAGGTCCAACTTTGTGAAAATGGTAGCACCAGAAAGGACGTCCAGGGCAGAGTTGGTAAGAGGCAATAGATGGCGATTCTTTATTGTGATGTTGTTGAGCCCCCGATAGTCGACACGTAAGTCGCCGTCTTTTTTCTTCACAAAAAAGAACCCCGCGGCAGCAGGTGAGGAGGAGGGCCGGATGGTGCCATGGCGGAGGGCGTCGGTTACATACTTCTCCATCGCCTGCGTCTCAGTGGCGGAGAGCGAGTAGAGGTGGCCGCGGGGGGGAACAGAACCCGGCTGGAGGTCAATTGCCAGGTCATAGGGGCGATGAGAAGGAAGGTGAGTGGCTCGTCTTTTGCAAAATACTTCAGCCAGGTCCCGGTAGGCGGCAGGGATGGCGTTGATGTCGACTTCGGGGGCCTCGGACTCCCTAGAGCATGTCCCAGCCGAAGCCCGCATGCAAAGTTCGGTGCAGGTCGGTCCCCATTGCAGAATGTTGTGTCCAGGAGATGAGTGGGTCATGTTGTAGAAGCCACGGATGCCCGAGGATGATAGGAAGTGATAAAATGGGGGTGAGATGGAACCGGATCTGCTCTTGATGTTGGTCGATGATTAGGGTGATTGGTTGAGTCTGGGTAGTGATGGGGCTGGAGGAAAGGGGCCGACCGTCGACAGATGTAATCCGAACAGGATAGGATAACGCCTCGAGCTCCACCCCCAGTTCTTTGAGTCAATGAAGTTGCCAGCGGCATCGGAATCGATGAACGCCGTACATCTGACCCGTTTGTGGCCAAACTGGACGCGTACTTGCACCGTGAGACGAGAAACATTGGTGGTGGTGGCTGAGAGGTGGAGGGGGCCCGGTGAGTCGCTCTCCTTACTCACCGGGCCTGAGCATTTCCCTGGCGCAGAGGTCAGATAGCTCTGTGGTGCGACGCCGACCCACAGTAGGCACAGAGCCCCTCCCTGAATCGCCATTCTCTCTCTGTGGTCAAGGAGGCGCGTCCTAGTTGCATGAGTTCCCCGGCTCCGGTGTCAACCACGGCGGGAGGTGGAGAACCGACAGGTCCAGTGATGGTGGTGGAAAAGCGGCGTACTTCGGGAACTGGGGCGTAGGGCAGAAATGTGGAACTTCTTGGCGTGGTCGGTGATGGTGACGGAGTGGCAGGGTCCGAGGGGCTGGCCTCGGACGAGAGAGCAGTTGTTGGTCTATTCGGAGGGCGAGTTGGATCGGCCCCTCCAAGGTGGCGGGGAGCTCTCGTCCGGCAAGCTCGTCTTTTATGCGTGAATCGTCAGTTCATCAAAGATTTTATGTGATTTATGTAGATTTCCTTTTGTAATATGCTATACTTTATGTAAATGTGAGTTGATATTACTTAAACATATTAAAGACATGTCCAGTGAGCAGTTCTGGGTTGTTACTCATAAAAATTAACAGCAGTAGATGGAAGAGAAGCTGTATTCTCATCTAGATGGTGTCCAACTTAAAAATATATATAATAACTATTTTACAGCCAAAAAGCACAATCACTTTGCTTAGTCACCAGAGCATGTATTTATACCAAATTAGTCTAGGCTATTTGATAAGCAGTGGTTATATCTCATGAGGAGGAGTTTGTCTAATTGTTTGTCAGACAAACTGTTCCTCTTTGGTTCCTCTTACTGCTGATTTCCATGGATACAAACTTACTGTAGGGAAATGCCTCAGGATCTCCATCTGACTTTTAATATTTAGTCACCTCAGTGTCGCATTTGAGAGAAGCAGTATTCTCATCAGCTAAAGCAAGTAAATCATTCTCACTGAAGTGCTGCATCCTACAGCCTATTGTGGTGAGAAATCAATTCACGCAGTGGTCAGCAGAGATCATTATGCAGATAACTGAAGCTATGGAAAGCAAGTTCCTTGATTATTATTACTGTAATGTAAATACTGAATTTAGGAATAGTAATACATTACTGTAATTAATTGTATATATTTATTTGTAATGTGCTACTTTGTAATATATATATATATATCCTCTTGAAATGAGATGTAGTAAATATACAGATTATATATGGGAAGAATGTAGACCTACAGTGGTTAGTTATGGTTAAAATATTGCATATTCATACAGTATTTGGGAGCAATAGTTCATTCAAGCACTGATCAAAGGTGCTAGAACATTAAACATTTTCTGACCACAAAACCTTTTTCAACTCTGTATTGTAGACACACATCCATTCACATACTAGTTAAAACAAACTGTTGTATCACAGATGCAACCATTTCACTGTGCTCATTTAGTACAAAATTTATAAATGGGAGCATTGGCTTGCAATAGTTAATAGCATTAATCAGGAATATTATGATCATAAAACGACAGCTACAGTATTTTACAATAATTGTAAATACCATTTTAAGTATGAACAGTATCAAACAGTCATAAATATTACTCATTGTTCAAAATATTCATAAGATTGAAATGCAGGAATGTAAATGTCACACCCAAAGGACTGGGATGCAGCCCTTGGATGTACAGCCTCTTAATGTTGTAAAATTGTCCATTGATGAGGGGGATTCCCAGACTTGCACTGGAGTGGTCAGAAAGAGGTATTCTACTGTCCTCCCAATCAGCAGATTGTTGAGAGCCTTAAAAGCAGGGGAAAAAATATTGGCTTCTGTACATCTCCACATTTCATTTGAAATGAAACACTCAATATGCCAGTGAAATTGCAAGCAAAGTGTGGCATTAACCATTACAGACATGTTCACATACACACACACTTATTTTGTGGGTTCATAAATAATGGGGAAAAACAATTAAACTTAACAATTGCATTTAATACTTGAATAAAAATTGAATAAAAAGTCTGAAACCCATGGACATGACCAATGCCAAGTTTCCTCTCTCTAGATGCTTTGCCAGACTTCCTGCTTTCAGTCTTTGTTCTTCCTTTAGTGAAAACCATGCCCTCCTTTTATTTACTTGCTGAGTCATGGTACACCTGGACATGCAACTACTTGTCAGCCATTTTTTCCCATTATTTATGAGCCCCAACCCAAATTTTATGACGGTTTTAAGTTAATGTAAACATTTAACCTAACAGTTACTGTAAGATCACAGCTAGTTATCCTGCAGCTGCACACAGTCAGAGCACACTGACAAACTCTCAAGTGTCATTTCCTCCACAATTACAGATTTATTTATTTATTTATTTTTTATCACAAATGCTATCAATGTACCGACTTTTGGTGGTACTGAATATAATTTACCTGTTCCATAAATACTTGCAATAGCCAGATTTATTTGAAGGTGACTCATTTCAGAATCATCACTTTTTTAGATACTTTAGTAGCAGATTCTCCATTTTTGTCAGACTACATTTATGACCTTTCTCACCTGCTATTGGCATTACTTTGGCAAAAATTAAAAGGTAGGAAAGATTTGGCAGGATGTGTATGAACATGAACATCATGTACACAAATTTTCCACAGAAGTTCACAATTCACTTGAGAGTTTTAGGCACTTTGTACAGAGGTGGACACCCTGCCTTCAAGTCCTGCCACTTATTTGTTCCATCAATTAACTAAAGCAGCTGATTTTAATTAACAGAACTCTTCACCCAGACCTGAACTAACTGGTGACGTCACCTGTTCTGTGCACAGAGAGAACTAATACATGGCACATGCTGTCTTAATACTTTTGGCCACCACTGTGTATCTCTCTCTCTCGTGCACGTGTGTGTGTGTGTGTGTGTGTGTGTGTGTGTGTGTGTGTGTGTGTAACAAACATCAGTCTGTCTCATGCTCACTAGTATGAGGCGCCGTATAGGGCTTAAATCAAACTTCACTCATGCACACACATATGAAACACTTGCATACACACATATGAAACAGTCACACATCTATATATACTACTAACTGCTCACACAACTACATATGAAATGCGCGCACATATATTCAAACTCTCCGCGCACATACACACGC